>CAUYQV010003021.1:0-10162 GCA_963574575.1 Galagoides demidoff
AACAATGCAAACTTTGATAAGCAGTTCTCAATAATCAGTTCTCAACAATTATTTGTTATTATTAAAGTTTAACATTATAAAATTAACAAAAATAATATAAAACACATATCCTGGCGAAATAGCCACATGGCAGCCAAAAATTGTATATTCCCTTCCTAGGTTGTCATGCATTCTTTCCAAAAATTGGGGCTTTTTTAAAATGCCACAGGACACAGGAAAAATTGTTAAAAATCAGGACCATTCCGCCAAAAGTGGGATGTCTGGTCACCTTACTCTAGAGAGGGGAGGTACAGTGTTTGTTCCAGACAGTTTGGCTCCTTCTGAGCTAATTGTCCTTGCCTAGAAGCAAGAGAGGGAGCCAGTCTCCTTCTGAAACCTTGCCCAGGAGGGGAGTAGGGAGTTTACATTAGCTTTTTCATTTCCAAATGAAGTTACATTAACCTCTTCATTCCCGAATGGAGTTACATTAACCTTTTCAGCAGCTGAAAACCGTATATTCCCCTCCCATTCTCCCTGCTGTTCCCTAGCTTGTCATGCATTCTTTCCAAAAATCAGGACTTTTTTAAAACTCCATGGGACACAGGATAAATTGTTAAAAAGCGGACGTCTGGTCACCTTATGTAAGTGCTGAGTGAGTTAAAGAATTTCTAGGTGAGAAAGGAAGTCAGATGAGACTTGAAGCCCAGTCAATTGAGCATTTCTTCCTAAGCTTTTCTGGTAAATTTCCTGAACAGATCTCATTTTAAAAGGCTAGCCAGTCACTGTGGCAAGCACCTGTAGTCCCAGCTACTTGGGAGACTGAGGGAATGGGATAACTTGAGCCCAAGAATTGGAGGTTGCTATGAGCTATGGTGCCGCAGCACTCTACCCAGAGAGTAGTAAGTGAGACTCTATCTCAAAAAAAAAAAAAAAATTGCCTAATGAATATCTGATTCAAAAACATTAAAAAATAGTTTCATATCAGCTAATCATTAATTAGATCATAATGTAGAAATAGTTGAGATTAAATTCACTTTTTCTCCTTTAAGAAATATATTAATACTTCAGGCCAGGTGCTGTAGTTCACACCTATATTCCCTGCACTTTGGGAGGCCAAAGAGAGAGGAGCACTTGAGACCAGGAGTTTGAGACCAGCCTGGGTAACATAACATCTCTATAAAAAATCAAGAAATTATCCAAATCTCCATCTCTATAAAAAATCAAGAAATTACCCAAACATGCAGTTCTAGATGCTCAGGAGGCTGAGACAGGAGGATGTTTGAGCACAGGAGTTTGAGGTTGCAGTGAGCCATGATCACCCCTAATCAACAAAGCTTCAATGTCTAATGTATCATTATGTAAGAGGTTTGCAAACTATATGGATTTTGACCCATTTGTATTTTTTTTAATTCATACTATTGAAATGATAATACATTTATAGTTTCATAAATAGAGAACTGTAAAGAAAAATACCATTCTCTTTACTAGAATTACTTGGGGCTAGGATTGGTAGGATAGATTCTGTCACTTTCTATATTTTGCATTCTGACATGTTTTTAAAGCAAGCATGCACCCTAACAAAAACAAAATAAAATTGAAAACAAAAAAGAGAGAGAGAGAGAGAGTGCCCAAAATAGTAAATAATCATCAAGTCCCACAAATCCTGGCTCCTCTTCTGTTCATTCGCTGATAAATTTAAATTGTGTATATTCATGACTGCCTCTGGAGCTCAGGTAATGTAGCTTTCATTAGATCCTTAATGAATTCTTAATTCAAAAGGATTAAGAGTGGGCAGTGCCTGTGGCTCAAAGGAGTAGGACACGGCCCCAAATGCTGGAGATGGTAGGTTCAAACCCAGCCCTGGCCAAAAACTGCAAAAAAAAAAGAAGAAGAAGAAGAAGAATTAAGAGCATGTTTTAGAAGGGATACACTTAAATGTCAAAAAAACACATTTTTAACATTTTGTTTGGTAAAATTACCAGATTCTGTGCAACATGAGTCGTCCATCTTTATAAAAATGTCATTATCTCTATAAAAACAAGAGTAGGAGAATATATATATCAAAGACTTAACTATGATTATTACTTTGTGGGATTTAGTCCTTTTATTTCTAATGTTTGTTAAATTTTTTACAAAGAACATATATTTTAACAAGAAAAAATGAAATGTTATATTTTTTAAACTTTCACAAAAATTAAAAGGTAGAGTGTATGTAAAAGCAGATTGTAAATTATAAAGCATTTACAAATGTTAATTATTGTCTTTCAGTCTTTATGGCAGCCACATAACACAGACAACAAAAGACTTCATTAGTCTGAAACCAAAGGCAGGTTTGGAAAGTCTGATTTATGCATTGATCTCTTCAGTCACAAACAATCTTGTGGTCAGCACCTTCTAAAATAACAGTTTATACAAACATGAAGAATTTAGGGCTTGGCGCCTATAGCTCAAGCAGCTAAGATGCCAGCCACATACACCAGAGCTGGTGAGTTCAAATCCAGCCCAGGCCTGCCAAACAACAATGACAAGTACAACCAAAAAAAAAAAAAAAATAGTTGCGCATTGTGGTGGGCACCTGTAGTCCCAGCTACTTGGGAGGCTGAGGCAAAAGAAATCACTTAAGCCCGGGGTTGGAGGTTGCTGTGAGCTGTGATGTCACAACACTCTACCAAGGGCGACAGCTTGAGGTTCTGTCTCAAAAAAAAAATTAGGTTTTTCAAATTATAAAGAAAAGTCATCTTACTGTATTCAGCTTCAGATTTTTTTTTTTTGAGATGGATCCTCAAGCTATCCCCCTGGGTAGAGTGCCAGGGCATCACAGCTCATAGCAACCTCCAACTCCTGGGCTCAAGCGAGTCTCCTGCCTCTGCCTCCCAGGTAGCTGGGACCACAGGCGTCCGCCACAACGCCCGGGCTGTTTTTTGGTTGCAGCCATCATTGTTGTTTGGCGGGCCCAGGCTGGGGATTCGAACCCGCCACCTTAGGTGTACGTGGCTGGCGCCTTAGCCGATTGAGCAACAGGCGCCGAGCCGAGACAGAGTCTTACTATGTTGCCCTCGGTAGAGTGCCGTGGCTTTACAGCTCACAGCAATCTCAAGCTCTTGGGCTTAAGCGATTATCCTACCTCAGCCTCCCAAGTAGCTGGGACTACAGGTACCCGCCACAATGCCTGGCTACTTTTTTCTTGTAGTTGTCATTGTTGTTTGGCAGACCCGGGCTGGATTTGAACCCACCAGCCCTGATGCATGTGGCTGGTGCCCTAGCCTCACTCATACTTTTAAAACAATCTGTGGAGAATTTGGCCAGTTCAGCTCCCAGCTTAGTCATAGGTGCCTTTCATTTGATAACCAGCGTCTTTCAGTGTACAGAAGTGTTTGATGCATGCTTTTTTCTTTTATACAGAATGTAAAAAGGGTATGTACTCAAGGTCTAGGTTTTCATAAATTATATTTTCTACTGCTTCATTAAGGACATCCTTAAATGAAAGTGGCCATGAGTCGGCTTCTGACTTCTGGTCACTTGGGGGCCCTGCCTTGACTTGTACTAAGGGGCCAGCATTTCCACCCACCAGTGGGAATATCAACACTGTACAAAAGGCAAACAATGTCTTCTTCTCTTCTGAAGATAGTTTGGATCTCATAGACCTCCCTCTCTGTAAAGGTACTGGGACCTTGCAGTCTGTGGGTTCTGCTTTGACTCGTTGATGAGATGCAGCCTCAGCCCTGTGGGGATCTCAGTTGAGCGTCCACCCTAGCTCCTACAGACTTTTTCCAAATATGAAGCCTTCCTTCCATCCTGTACCCCGGCCTTGCCCTTGCTGCATTATTTTCCCATATCCCTCATCTCTATCTAGCATGCTCTATTGTTGATATTGTCTGCCTCCTTCCACTAACATGTAAGCTCAGGGTGGCAGAGATTTATTGCTGTGTTTCCCAGTGCTCAGCGTAGTAGCCTGATAGGTATTTGAAAGAGTGAGTGTGCCAGGGCCAATTTTCTGACATCTCCTGTCAGGCCGGGGTATGTCCTCCTCTCCCAACTGACCTGTCTGTGCTCTCCCGGCTCCCAGCCAGTGCTGCCCCACACCGCCGTGTGCCTCGTGTGTGGCGAGGCAGGGAAGGAAGACACGGTGGAAGAGGAAGAAGGCAAATTTAACCTCATGCTCATGGAGTGCTCCATCTGCAATGAAATCATCCACCCTGGATGCCTTAAGGTGAACAGCTTGACACCCCCCACCCTCAGGGCCTCTGGTGGTACTGATCCCTCGGGGTAGACACTGCCACTGAGGCAGTGGGACCGATGTGGCACGGTAAACTTTCCCTGAGTCTGGACGTTCCTGTGTGTCAGGTGAGGAGCCCAGAACAGGAAGGGTCTGGAGCAGTTCAGACACTAGTGTCTTTGAGGGAATGAACATATGCCAGCCCCCACCCCCAGGACATCAGAACCATGGAAGGTTCCGAGAGTGTTAGCAGATAGAAAACATGGGCTGCTTGTTTGCACCTGAGCCAGAGAGAGACTTCAGGTGCCCAGGTTGCTGGCTGTAGTCTTGGCTCTGGGTTTCTGGGAGGACAGGACCTGGGTTGGGGAGGGCGGGGTCTAAGACAACAGATGGCTGCATTCCTGTTTCTTTGCACCAGGAACCTGTTCCCAGTGTGCCTGGAGCAGCTCTTACCTTCTCCCAGATGACTATTGTGCTGTCCCCTTCTATTTTAGGCAGTAGATTCATCTTTGAAAGGAAGAGACCACTCTGGGCTGGCAAATACCTTTTGTCCCAAGAGAATGTCATCCCTGGCACAGCCCCCATCCGCCCCTGTGTCAAACCTTGCATGCTTGTGTGTTTTACAGAGATCTGGGTGGGCCTGGCCATAAGGATACTTCAGCTCTGAGGCAACCACCACCTCAGCAGGGGTGGGAGATTTGACCTCATTCCTGCATCACAATCCAACGTGAACACACCACTCCAGAGGGGGTAGTGCTGTTTCCTGGACTTAAAAGTCAGCTCTTCCCCTCACATTTAATTGTTTGGTTATTTCTCTCTCTTCTCTCCCAGCTCATGTGCTCCGTGAGGGCAGGGACAACCACATCTGACTTATTCACACCTGACACCCAGTAGAGTGCTCTTGAAGGTCCTTTCTGTGTGCCAGGCTTTGAGCTCATGGTTTTACCTAGGTCATCTCAGTGAATTCTTGCAAACCCCTAGTGAGATGGATATGTTGACTTTTTTATAGAAGAGGGCTCTGGCTCACGGACAGTCCCTGAGAGATAGAGATTCATCATTTGAGCCCTGGCCTAAATCCAGAGCTGCTCATCTCTACCAGCCCTTTGCAGCTCTTTGTTTTTTAGGCTGGATATGGGATGGATATGACCTGGGGGTTTGGGGAGAGTGTTAATGTTTCTGGCAGATGCCTGGAGAAACTGTGTGCTTGGGAGGTCCCTTGCCTATGCCTTTCCTGACTTGCTAAGTCCCAGTGTGTCCCTCAACAGATTAAGGAGTCAGAGGGTGTGGTCAACGACGAGCTTCCAAACTGCTGGGAGTGTCCGAAGTGTAACCACGCCGGCAAGACCGGGAAAGTGAGTGCTGGGCTCCAAGTCCCAGGGTCAGCCAGGAGTGGGGCGGGCCTGGGCCTTGCTATAACCAGCCTCTCCTTGAATTGTCAGGCAGGTGGGGTGCTGTAGACTTAGGGAAGAGACAGGGCATGGCCAAAGATATACAGTAGGTTTGTTCCTTCTCTCTTTTTGGCCTACAAGCAAAAGCGTGGCCCTGGTTTTAAGTACGCCTCAAATCTGCCCGGCTCCCTGCTCAAGGAGCAGAAGATGAACCGGGACATCAAGGACGGGCAGGAGCCTGCCAAGCGGAGGGGTGAGTGTGAGGAGGCGCCCCGGCGCAGGTCGGACGAGCACCCCAAGAAGGTGCCCCCAGACAGCATCCTACGTAGAAAGTCTGACGACGTGCACCTGAGGAGGAAGCGGAAATATGAGAAGCCCCAAGAGCTCAGTGGCCGCAAGCGAGTATGGACCGGGAGTGGCTGGATGGCAGAGGGGGTGGCCTGGCTGGTCCTGGGGGTGGGAGCAGGGAGGGGTTGGGGTTGGGCAGTGGGTAAGACTTGGGATCCTGGCCTCTTGCTGTCCTGAGCAGGTCACTTAAGTCCTGAGAGCCTGCCCAAAGAAAGGAGGGGAAAACCAGTTGAGTCACTCCTCTTCCCACCCCCTTTAGGCCTCGACGCTTCAAACGTCCCCGGGTTCCTCCTCTCACCTCTCGCCGAGGCCCCCTCTAGGCAGCAGCCTCAGCCCTTGGTGGAGATCCAGTCTCACTCACTTCCAGCAGCAGGTGCTCCCACGTCGGCCCCCCTCCTGAAGCCCTGGGGACTTGCGAGTCCTGGGCTGTACCCCACCCTGCCCCACTGGTCCTCCAACCCACTGCCGCCAACTCTCCTGAGGCGCCTCTTCCCATGGTTTCCCAGGCCTCAGCTCAGAGCTATAACTTGTGGTTCTGGCGTGGGGCCTAGCAAGCTGTGTGACAGAGCCTCAGCTAGTTGAGATCCAAGACTCCGGGAAGCCCTGTGAGTCCGGGCCGAGGATCTGGTGGCCCTGCTCCGCCTACTGGCCTTGCCATCACCAGCCACACGGTGGCGCCTGGAGTCTCCTCTCAGCTCCAGCCCTTCCAACTTGGCTGGGGATGCCCACAGGCCTGTGCTCCAAGCCAGCTCCAGAGCCAGGACTGATTTGAATGAGTGGCTGCATTTCTCTGGGTCTTTCCAGGGTGGGAGGTCAATTAGATGGGAACAATTTGACCATAGTCCCCTTCCTTTTAGCTTCTTTCATGAAAGCAGCAGGCAGGGCCTATTTGTCAGTCAGACGTGAGGAGATGGCATTTGTGGGGAAGATGACCCTTCAGCCCCTACCCTAGAGACTGTGGGCTCATGGTGGGCTTGGGTGTAAGGGGACCAAGTTCTATAAGCCCCAGGAGCAAGCTCCATATCCTTTCTTTCCCATGACAGCTAAAACCTGGCAAAGAAGATAAGCTTTTCAGGAAAAAGGTACTGTCTTCTGTCCTCCCTCCTTGTGCCCTAGGCCAGAGTGATCAGAGCTGCCTGGGCCACAGTTTCATGGTAGAGGGGCAAGAGGCCTTGGGTGGGTTACAGCCCTGAGCCCTAGAGACTGACCGGCTCTCCTTCTCTCTTGCCCTCAGCGACGGTCCTGGAAGAACACGGAGGACCGAATGGCACTGGCCAATAAGCCCCTTCGGCGCTTCAAGCAGGAACCCGAGGACGATCTGCCTGAGGCTCCCCCCAAGACCAGGGAGAGTGACCACTCACGCTCTAGCTCTCCCACCGCTGGGCCCAGCACTGAGGGAGCTGAGGGTCCGGAGGAGAAAAAGAAGGTGAAGATGCGCCGGAAACGGCGACTTCCCAACAAGGAGCTAAGCAAGGAGCTGAGCAAAGAGCTCAACCATGAGATCCAGAAAACTGAGAGCAGCCTGGCCAACGAGAACCACCAGCCCATCAAGTCAGAGCCTGAGAGTGAGAATGAAGAACCCAAGCGGCCCCTGGGCCTCTGTGAGCGCCCCCACCGCTTCAGCAAGGGGCTCAATGGGACCCCCCGGGAGCTGCGACACCAGCTGGGGCCCAGCCTACGCAGCCCACCCCGTGTCATCTCCCGGCCCCCGCCCTCCGTGTCCCCACCCAAATGCATCCAGATGGAGCGCCATGTGATCCGGCCACCCCCCATTAGCCCCCCGCCCGACTCGTTGCCCCTGGACGATGGGGCAGCCCATGTCATGCACAGGGAGGTGTGGATGGCCGTCTTCAGCTACCTCAGCCACCAAGACCTGTGTGTCTGCATGCGGGTCTGCAGGACCTGGAACCGCTGGTGAGGGGCAGCCCTCTGTTGGGCTCTAGGTTAAGGCTCACGCTGCGCCAGGAATGGCCTGTGAGTCACTTGTGATACTCTGTCGCCAGTGCAGCTTAATTGTGCTCTGCAGAGAATTCTGGGTAGCTACCAATCTGGTCTTGTCAGAGGAGACCCTGTTTTGCTTCCTCATTTAGCTTCCTAGAAGGTAAAAAATGAGGACCAAGTGTTGTCTTTAGGGCAGTGGTTCTCAACCTTCCTAATTCTGTGACCCTTATTTCTCATGTTGTGGTAACCCCCAACCATAAAATTATTTTTGTTGCTACTTCATAACTGTAATTTTGCTACTGTTATGAATCATAATGTAAATATCTGACATTCAGGATATATTTTCATTGTTACAAAGGGGTCGTGACCCACACAGGTTGAGAACTGCTGCTATAGGGAGTTAACCTAGGTGAAGCACACAGGTGCCTATTACTGACTCTAATCCCAGCTTGATATGAATCAGCCTTTTGGCCTTGGCTGTTCTTTATGCACAGACAGGCCTTCCTCTTGTGGTTGTTTGGAGGTAAAGCCAAACAGGTGTCCGTATGTGTGTGGGATGAGTGCTAAACAGAGACGAGTCCAGAGGGCTGAGTTAAGGAGTTCCTCATGGGTTGGTAGGTGGAGGAGGGTTACCACAGCTGGGCAGGGGCTCCTTCTTCTGGTAGATGATGTCCCCTTGCTGGGTCCATCCCCAGGTGCTGCGATAAGCGGTTGTGGACACGCATCGACTTGAACCACTGCAAGTCCATCACACCCCTGATGCTGAGTGGCATCATCCGGCGGCAGCCCGTCTCCCTCGACCTCAGCTGGACCAACATCTCCAAGAAGCAGCTGAGCTGGCTCATCAACCGCTTGCCTGGTCAGCCCTGGGCCAGGGACCCCAGTATGTAGTGGTGGTGGCTAGGGCATGTCACCTGACCATGCCCTCTTCTCTGTCCCCCCCAGGGCTCCGAGACTTGGTGCTGTCGGGCTGCTCATGGATTGCGGTCTCAGCCCTCTGTAGCTCCAGCTGTCCTTTGCTTCGGACCCTGGATGTCCAGTGGGTGGAAGGACTAAAGGATGCCCAGATGCGGGATCTCCTGTCTCCACCCACAGATAATAGGCCAGGTATGTTGCCAGGCTGGAATTGTGCCTGGGGTCATGAGGGGTGGGGTCATGGAGCTGTGCTGTTGGATCTGGATCTGACCACAGACCATCACTGGTATGTCTGTCATCCAGCCTACTAAGGCCTCATCCCCTCTCTGGAGGACACGGGGATGAGTTTCTACTGCTGTGTGTTCAATGGGGATTTGGGACAAGGCAGAGGTTCTTTGCATGTGGGGATTCTACTCCTGGGGGGCTCTACATGCGTCTGGCTGCTTTTCTGTTAACTTGTCCTTTGTTGGCTTCAAGCCTCCATGCCTGCTGGGTCAATGTTATTAGACAAGGGCAGGGGCCAGGATGGTGCCCTTCTAGCTCAGGCTACCTGAGTTTGGGCTCCTCACAAATAGTTAAATGGCCGTGGGGACCTGTTGGTTGGCCTACTACTGCTGGGTGGAATGTGGGCTCAGTATTTCTAGATGCTTTATCAAGTGAATATAGAAATCTAAACTTTGGTGTAGGATTTTTATTGTATGTTGTTTTTTTTTTTTTTTTAAGAGACAGAGTCTTTACTTTGTTTACCCTTAGTAGAGTGCTGTGGCATCACAGATCACAACAACCTCCAGCTCTTGGGCTTAGGCGATTCTCTTGCTTCAGCCTCCTAAGTAGCTGGGACTATAGGCACCTGCCACAATGCCCAGCTATTTTTTTTTGTTGCAGTTTGGCCAGGGTGGGGTTTGAACCTGCCACCCTCAGTATATGGGGCCAGCACCCTACTCACTGGGCCACAGGCACCACCCTATTTTATTTTATTTTATGTTTTTTTTAGACAGAGCCTCAAGATGTCGCCCTGGGTAGAGTGCTGTGGCATCACAGCTCACAGCAACCTGAGCTCAAGCAATTCTTTTGCCTCAGCCTCCCAAGTAGGTGGACTACAGGCTACTTTTTGGTTGTAGTTGCCATTGTTGTTTTACAGGCCCCGGGCTGGATTCAAACCCGCCTGCTCAGGTATATGTGGCTGGCGCCTTAGCCGCTTGAGCCACTGTTTGTGATTCTGTATGCTTCTATTATGTGAAATTCTAGAACAGCAAAACTAATGTATAGTTAAAGAAAGTAGATTAGTGGTTGCTAGAGGTGGTGATGGGGGATCACTGCAAAGTGGCACAAGGGAACCTTTTTTGGGGGTGGAGGAAGTGTTCCATATCTTGAC
>CAUYQV010003027.1:0-14940 GCA_963574575.1 Galagoides demidoff
GCCTGTGGTCCCAGCTACTTGGGAGGCGGAGGCAGGAGACTCGCTTGAGCCCAGGAGTTGGAGGTTGCTATGAGCTGTGATGCCATGGCACTCTACCCATGGGGATAGCTTGAGGCTCTGTCTCAAAAAAAAAAAAAAAAAAAAGAAGACAGATGAATGGCTAGCAAACATATGAAAAAGTGTTCATCATCCCTAATTATTAGAGAAATGCAAATCAAAACTACTCTGAAGTATTACTTAACCCCAGTGAGAATGGCCCACATCACAAAGTCTCAAAGCTGCGGATGCTGGTATGGATGTGGAGAGAAGCAAACACTTTTACACTGCTGGTAGGACTACAAACTGATACAACCTTTTTGGAAGGAAGTATGGAGAACCCTCAAAGAACTTAAATTAGACCTCCCATTTGATCCTTCAATCCCATTACTAAGCATCTACCCAGAAGGGAAAAAAATCTTTTATCATAAGGACAGTTGCACCAGACTGTTTATCGCAGCTCAATTTACAATCACCAAAATGTGGAAACAGCCTAAATGCCCACCAACTCAGGAATGGATTAACAAGCTGTGGTTTATGTATACAATGGAATACTATTCAGCCATTTAAAAAGATGGAGACTTTACATCTTTTGTATTAACCTGGTTGGAGGTGGAACACATTCTTCCTAGTAAAGCATCATAAGAATGGAGAAGTAAGAATCCAATGTACTCAGTTCTAATATGAAGGCAGTAAATGAGCTAATACAAGGTGGGGTAGGGGAATAAAGGAGCATGGAGAGAGAAAGAGGGAATGGGGGTCACACCTGCCCCCAAGAGGTGTGAAAGACCTCTTGGGGGCAGGACACAATCATAAGAGGGACTTTATCTAACAAATGCAGTTAGTGTAACTCAATTCTTTGTACCCTCAATGAATCCCAAACTATCAAAAATAAAATGAAATGAAATTATACTTCACCAAAATTTTAAAAAATTAAAAAGGGATAGAAGTTAAAAAATATATATATATACACACACACACACACATATATATATGCCTCTCCAGTAAATTAATGGTGATTTACTACTATTTTTCACTATTATACATATTATTACAGTTAATATGCTTGTAGTTACATATTTGTGACTTTGCCAAATTATTTTCTTAGAAGTTCTTAGAAACAGAATGCTTAGGATAAGTGGTACATAGATTTTTTTAAATGAACATATATTGCCCTCCATAAAATTTTTACCAATTTATAATTTTAGCAATAGTACATAAAAGTATCTTTCTTCGGACTCACTTAAATCTTTATCAATTTGGTAAGTAAGAATGTAGTCTTACTTTCTTCAATTTGCATTTCTTCAGTTTCTCATTAGTTAAGCATCTTTTATGTTTAATTATTAATCATATAGATTTCTTCCTCTGTGAATTTCTCCTTGAGCCCTCTGCTCATTTTTCTAAAGACTGCTGGCATTTTTATTGTATTATAAACATTTTTAAATGTACATAATAAATATTATTTATAATAAATATAAATACAACAGTAAGAACTCATAGAATCATAAAAATATGATTTTGTCTAAGCATAATTGCCTCCCACGGCCCTGCTATGATCTGAATGTTCCCCCCAAAATTCATATGCTGAAATTTAGTTGTCAAAGTGATAATACTAAGAGGTAGGGTCTTAAGGAGTGATAGATAGGGATTAATATCCTTTAAAAAAAAAAAAGATGCAAGAGAGCTGTTCATCCCTTTTTTCCCTTCTACTGTCCTATCATTTGAGGACACAGAGGAAGTGCCGTCCATGAGAAATGGGCCTTCACCAGACACCAAATCTGCTAGCACCTTTGTCTTGGACTTCCCAGCCTCTGGAGCGAGCCATAAAGTTCTATTACTCATACATTAACCAGTTCTTGGTATTTTGTTATAGCAGCAGGAACCGAGATGACATAAACACTACCTCCCAATGCTATCACACTGGGGATTAAGGCTTCCACCTATAAGTGTTGGAGGGACATAAACACTCAGTCCATAACAAGGAGACAGGAGGCTGAGCTGCTCTCAGGTATAGCAGTGAAGGGGCAGGAGGATGGTAGTGAGCATTCTTCTAGGCAGACCAGCTGGCTATAACTGTGTGGTACAGGGCAGTTGGCTGGGAGGATGGCTCTCCTCTCAGAACCTCAAAGCTTCGGGAAGGCTGGGGAGGCATCGGTGGTCATAATAGAAAACTAGCCACGTGTAGTAGCACACACCAGACATTTGAGAAGCTGAGGCAGGAGGATTGCTCAAGCCCAGGAGTTTGAGGCTGCGGTGAGCTATGATTGTGCCATTGCACTCCAATCTGGGGAACAGAATGAGAGGGAAAGAAAAGAAAAAGAAAATGTGTGATGTGTGTCCCCTTCCCTGTTAATTGTCATCTCAGGAGAAAATTGGTGTGTGTGTGTGTGCTAAGGTCATGAGTCCCTCCCTGGTCTTTTTTCTACGCATTTGTAGAATGTATGGTTTGGGTTGAGTTTTCGTTTTTATTATTTTTAATCCATCAGTTTATACATGAATATCCATTTCTTTCCATGTGGATTATAAACTTCTGAAAGATAAAATTTCTTTGTAGAATTCTTAATATTTAGCAAAGTTTTAAGTACACAATAAATACACAAATACCCAACTATGTATTATATAATCTACTGATAATGTAATGGAATTTTTAAGATTAAATAATAAACTGAATATATTATTACTGAACTATTATTTAGTTTCTGGATTTGTCAAATGCGAAGGAAGAAGGGAGGGCACTTAAGAAGGTAAATGGAAAAATATACTTTTAAGTCACAGAATTTTACATCTAGAAGGGGACCTTAGACATTATTAATCTAATACGTTTATTTTATAGGAGAGGAAAATGAGACTCAAAAAGAAGGAATGATTAATCTATATTTTTTGTATGTTCTTTTTTACAAAATAAGATTATAGATGCCATTCCATGGCAGCTTTTTGTGAAAACAAAATTTATAAAACATAACAATTCCCCGTGTCTTTGGATATCCTTCTATGGTGTCATTTTTGATAACTGCGTGATATTCTAGTGTAAGAACATGAGACAAATTATTTAACAAATCTTGGGAAAGCATTTTAAGAGAAATATTAACTGATTCTAAGTAGTAAAGACAAAAACAACAACAATGAACTATGACTCATAATCTCATTTTCAAGAAAATTGAGTATTTTTTTTTAACTTTGGTATGGAGACTTAACCCTGGGTCCCTGGTGTTGCCTAGCGGAGGTTACTGAAGTTTGCTTTGGCAGCAGACGATCAGTATTTAAGAGATTATTTGGCCGGGCACAGTGGCTCACGCCTGTAATCCCAGCACTCTGGGAGGCTGAGGTGGATTGCCTGAACTCACAGGTTCAAGAGCAGCCCAAGCAAGAGCGAGACCCCATCTCTAAAAAGAGCTGGGCATTGTGATGGGCACCTGTAGTCCCAGCTACTCAGAAGGCTAAGGCAAGACAATTGCTTGAGCCCAAGAGCTTGAGGTTGCTATGAGCTATGACGCCACAGCACTCTAGCAAGGGCAACAAAGTGAGATTCTGTCTCAAAAAAAAAGATTATTTGTATATAAGTGAAAACCATGGGGTTCCCCAGGGTTCCCTCTTTTGCCTTTTCTCGTCTCGATCCCTCTATAATTTCTTTCCCTCCTGCAGCTTGATTTACCCTGAAAATGTTCGCCATTATTGATATCTCATAAGTCCTTCTTCACCTGGCCTGGCCCTCCTCTCCACCTCATGGCTGCCTGTTCTACCTTTCAGAGTCCAGCACTGCAGCCCCTGTGACCTCCCTACACCCCACTGATGCTCCACATCACTGCACATCACTGATTGCCTTCCTGTGCCTCACGGGGCTTTCAAACCTCAGCTTAGATATCACCCTATTCAATTGTCATGTATAAGGTGCTCCCCTGTATAATGTGCACTCAAGTTTTGGCCCAAACTTTCAAGAAAAAAATCTTTCATTGTAATTTTTTAATTCAAATTTTTATCTGTTTATATTTAGGTATTGTGTTTTGTACCATAAAGGAATTTTAGCATTTATTTTTTAACATGTTATGGTACAAGAAGTTTTATGTAACAATTACAAACACAAGAACAGATATAAGGTGAAGGAAATTTTGTGTGCCAGTAACAAGTGTACATATTTACACATTGATGGAAGGCCAAAAGCTCTTTATCATTGTCAGTGTGAGAAGTATCATCTTCATTTCTACATTACCAGTGTCTTCCAAAGAGTTACTTTCTTCATCCCAGTAAATTTCCTCATTCTCGGTTCCATCCATAGCATTTCTGATGCTGCATTTTTTAAATGATTTCACAACCTCTTCCTTCTTGACACCATTCCACAATCTTAGGATCCAATCACAAACTTGGACAATGGATGCTTTCTTGAATTCTCCTATAGGTGTAAATCATTACCAGCTGACTGTATCAACATCATCCACCCTTTCTTCATTAGGGCCTTATTTACCGACACATCAAGAGATTGCAGTTGGTTGGTTAGCCCTGCAGGGATCACGGCAAGTTGGGTTTTCAAGTCTGCTGTAATTATCACATTTCAGGGTATTATTTTGCACATGGATATCATTATTGCATAAGCATAAATAAAAGAATTTAAAACATTTATATGGATATGGAATTAGTACTACCTATGTATAATGTACATTCTTATTTTTCCCTCAAAATTTAGACAAATGAGGTGTGCAAAATAAAATACCCAGTAACCACTGAGAGAATGAATGAACTGGGCACTGCTCTCTCATTCTCCCGCATCATTTCATTCTTTGGTTGAGTGGCTTGCCCTGGCTCATAGTGCACTGGGTGCTACTTTCTGCCTGGTTTTCAGGGTCACGGTGGGTACATCCAGTCCTCTTCCCCCAACTCCCAGCATCTACTCTTCACTCAACTGGAGGATCTGCTGTGATGCCTGACTCCCCAGTCTCCTCACACCTACCTCTAAACCATTCTCCTGAACTGTAGATTCAGATCTCTCCTGGGTGGTTCTCTGCACAACCAACATTCAAGGACAAACCCCAGACCTTCTTCCCATTTGATGTTGTCTGTGATGACTTGCCAATTTGCTTGTTTAGTGTTTAGGCAGATCTTCATTTTCTAAGACTGTCAGATTTTAAATACTTGGTTAGAAATATTTATGTTCTGATATTTTGTTTGTAAACCACACTCATTATATTCATTTGGCTCCCTTTTATTCTTATGGAATTTTCCACACAACTAGTATGTAATATTTTTCTAATTTCATTTTGTTTTGCACATCTATAAAATACAAATAAACACAATTTCAGTTTCACTTAGAGCTTCATGGACTTTATCAGGTCTTCCCATATAAACCATGCATTCCCCCAGGGGTAAATCGTCTTCATTCTATATTTTTGTTGCTCCACAAAACGCTAAGAAGAGTGTTATACACTTAACCAGCAATAAGTTATTATCTTTATTAATTGATTTTAGCTAGTTAAAATATTTTTCTAAATATTTTAGACAACATTATCATAGGCTCAGCGCCCATAGCATAGTGGTTACAGCACCAGCCACATACACTGGGGCTGGTGGGTTTGAACCCAGTCCGGGCCAGCTAAACAACAATGACAATTGCAACAAAAAATAGCCAGGTGTTGTGGTGGGCACCTGTAGTCCTAGTTACTTAGGAGGCTGAGGCAAGAGAATTGCTTAAGCCTAAGAGTTTGAGATTGCTGTGAGCTGTGACACCATAGCACTCTACTGTGGGTGACATAATTTTGTAAGTATTATAAAATCATGATTATGATGCTATAAAGTATTATAAAAGAAAAGTTCATCTTACCCCATTAATAGGATTTGTACTCATTCTAATTCATTGGGGGCCCAGATACCAGGGTTTTACTTTATTTTATAGAATTAGAGGGTCTTACACTAGGAAAGGAATTTCAAAGGTGCTTAATCCAAAGCACCCATTCACCTACCTGGGTCATCTCTCACAGATCCACCATGTGACATAGACAGCCCCAGCGTCTGAAGGCAGCTCAGTTAGAAAGTACTTCCATATGCTGATAGGAGATCTGTTTCCCTATAATAACCTCCTCCCCCTCATCCTAGTATTACTCTTTCAGGACCAAACAGAACAAGTCTCATTTTCTTTCCACATGGGAGCACTCCTGATGTTTGGAGGCGTTGTGACGGCCTCTCCCATTATCCGCCGTCCCACCCTCTTCCTGCCCCACCTTCTCTAGACTAACATCTCCAGCTCCTCATATGGTGGCCATTGTGTCTGTCCCTAGAGATTTGTGTTGTTTTTTCCTGAATATGATCCAGTCTGTCCAGATTCCTCAAAGGGTGAGCCTGCAGTACCTTTGATTAGGAATTGCAAATTCAGATCTCCCTAGGGACCAGACCCTAAATAAAAGTAAACCTGGTCCAGTATAAAAACATCAGGAGTTGGACTTAGCCCTGACTTGGTAAATCCAGGTGCTGGCCAAATAATAGTAGGGGCCCAGCATGGTGGCTCACGCCTGCAATCCTAGCACTCAGAAAGGAAGAAGTAGGAGGATCACTTGAAGTCAGGAGTTCAGGACTAGCCTGATCAACCTCATCTCTATTAAAAAATTTTTGAAAAATTAGGAGGCATGGTCCCTGTAGTCTCAACTACTTTGGAAGCTGAGACAGGCAGATCACTTGAGCCCAGGAGTTTAAGGTGACAGTGAATTATCATGATGCCACTGTGATCTATCTGGAGCAATAGACCAAGACTCCCATGAAAGAAAAAGGAAAGAAGGAAGGAAGGAAGGAAGGAAACATTGGAACATAGGAGCTATATATTTGTCTTTCTGGGCCACTGGTTAACTGTAGCCAGGCACAATGTAATCCTAGCACTCTGAAAGGCCAAGGTGGGTGGATTGCTTCAGCTCATGAGTTCAAGACCAGCCTGAGCAAGAGTGAGACCCTGTCTCTACTAAAAATAGAATAACCAGCTAGGCATAGTGGTGCCTGTAGTCCCAGCTACTCAGGAGGCTGAGACAAGAGGATTGCTTGAGCCCAAGAGTTTGAGTTTGCTGTGAGCTATGATGCCCTGACACTCTACCAAGGATGACAAAGTGAGACTCTGTCTCAAAAAAAACAAAAAAGAAAGAAAAAGCTGTCACCTTCCTTAAACTAAAAGGCAGCTGATATTATATTAGCTATTGTATATGATCAGCTCCCCTTTTTGAATTTGTCCTCTTATCAATTGATTTTGTTTTTCCCCTTTGGTGTGATATCTCATTACTTTGTGGCATTTTAAGATTCTGATTCTGGAATATCACTGAAGTAAGTGGTTCCTTATCATATATATATATACACACACGTGTGTGTGTGTGTGTATAAGTATATATAATTATAATTTGTGCATTATACATTATATAACTCATACAAATGTTGAATTTTACTCAATCCCTGCCATCCTGGAAAACAGTAAAGGCTAAGACACTCCCTGGCCCTTTGTACTGGGGGAACAACTTACTGAAAAGAATCACCTTTCCCACAGGACACAGTTAAGACCCACAGATACGACCCCCACCCCTTGTTTATAAGGCCAGCCCTTTCTTTGGGCTGAACTGCTCATCCAGATGGATGAATCTGAACAAAATGCTTGCTCACCACACTTTGGTTCACTTGCCCTCCTTCCTCTAGGCCCCTGAACTCCCACCCACTGCAGCCGAGCCAATACTCAGACCCTCCTGAGAACAGGCCAGCCTCTGGGTCACACATTCTCTCATCTATTATCCCACTACCCCATTGTTCACCCCGCTTCTCTGCACCTGGTTCCTTCTCTGTTTATTCCTCTCTATACGAGAAAACCTCTTTTTGCCTAACTCTTGAGAAGCTTGCAGATCTTATGGTGGACGCATTCTCCCTCTTGCTGTGGTCCCCCTCTTTCTCCTCCTTCCAATAATGCTTTTGAATACAATCTCTTCTCACTAGGTCAATATTTGTCTTTATTTGATAATATACATTATAATATTTATCTATTAATAGTATATTAATGTTATTGTGTTGACTCACCTAAATTTCCATTTATTTTGGTGATGACCACAGCACACTATCAAGTCATAGTGAATGAAATTCTAAATCTTTTCCAGATGTTGCTGTGCCCTCTTCAAGCATGCCCCCTTATCAATTGATTACTTTTCTTTGATGGAGCATCTCATTGCTTCGGACTGGTCAAGGCATTTTAGGATTCTGATTTTATAATATTACTGAGGTGAGTGGTTCTTTATCATTTACTAAATTGGTCAAATTGTCATCTATAGCTTCATTTATATCATCAATAAAACATGTTCATAATCCAGGGCCAAAAACTGAGTCCTCAGGAACATTTAGCAAGTAATCTTTCTCCTGGCCCCTTTTATTAATAGTTAATGTGGAGTTAACTCTATAGGGAAATATGGAGGTAACACATTAAATATGAAAAATCATTAGCATTTCCTTCAGGCAGAGGAGGCACTTAATAAATATTTGTTCAGCGAATGGTTCATGAAAGGACCACAGTCACATTTCAGTATAATACTGTTTGATTTCATTGAACATTTTTATTAAGTTCTATTCTTAAGCATTAAGTAAAATATCAGCATACTCCAGGGAAAAGAAAGAAATTATCCAGCTGGCTCTGACCCATTCCTTAGTCTTCTAAATGTGTGATAGTAGAACCCACTTTCTGCAACTTTTATTCGTTGAGGCAACAAATATTTTATTAATATTTATTGCATACCTACTGGTACCAGACACTGAAAATAATGAAGTAAACAAAACAGAGTGCCTCCCCTTGTTGAGGTCACATTCTAGTAAGGAACACATAATAAACAAGTGAATCAACAAATATGACATATCGTCAGTTTACAATAAGGCCTTAGTAGGAAAGTAGATCATGTAAGGCATAGGGAGGATGGGGCAGAGCTCTACTTTTCACAGGGGGTCCGGAGAGAGCCCTCAGGAGATGACGTGTGAGCAGAGACCTGCATAAAGGTGAGAGCAGGCTGCACAAAACCTGAGAACAGAACACCCAGGGCCAGAGAAAGGCAGGGGCAAAGGCCCCACGTGGAAATGGGTTGCTTTATCTGAGGGACAAAAAAGAAAGCCACCATGGCCACAACGGAGTGAGAGGGAAAGGAAGAAAATGATGTGGGAGACAGGGACAGGTCGTGCAGAGCCTGGAAAGCCACCGCCAAGACCTTAGATTTTGTTCAGTATGGGCAGGACACCACGGGAGGACAGAGAACAGAAGCACTTTTTATCCCGAGGGATCACTTTGGCTGTCATGAAGGGAATATACTGAGAAGGGACACGAGGAGACTTGATTTTTTTTTCTTTCTGCTGTTCTTGCATCTCTTTTACAACTCCGGTAAGGACCTTTTTAGAGTTTTTAAATATTTCAGCACCAATGAAATGGATGGGATTAGTCAAGTGTCCAATCAAAGATGCATGAGCTTTAGAATAGCTTCGAAAGTTATTGTAAATTTCACCCATCCATGAAATGTGAAATGCTTAGGCTGAAAATTACTTCCAGCTGTTCACAAAGATACACATATCAGAAAACTAACATAGTCCTGCACATGTCAGAGGCAAACAGCTAGAGTTAGTCCTAACAAAGCTTCTTTTAAGAAGGTAGATGCCAGTGCTAATTCCAACAAAGTCGTATGGAAACCATAAGGCTATCAAAAAGCTCTGCATGTTAGATATGCTTTGTGTGCTAATGATTACTCAGGATCCACCTTGTTAGCAAAGTAACCTTGTTAGCAAAACCCCAGTTTGGTTCAGAACAGCAGTGTGCCCAGTCTCAGGTGAATCAAAGTTGGTCTAAACTTATCACGATAATCCTTCCTTGCTTTTCCACCTTCTCTCACAAATGGAGGTGGCCAAATGACCCAGTTCTGGCCAATGAGACATAAGCAAAAATCTGCTTGGGGACATGGTCTGAGAAGGAGATAGTTGTCCTGAAAAAAAGCGATGGACACAGTTGACCTCTGCTATTCCCTCGCTTCCTCCCGTGTATTTTGGGCACGTTGGCTATTATGCAGAACTTCTGTGATTAGGAGGGAAAAGCCAAGAGATTTACCAGGATGATCAGATTTAAAAGGTGTCTTTAACCACTGAACAAACACTATCAACACCTACCTCTAGGCTACTTGTTACATTAGAAACAGAAATTCCGTGGCTCAATCGGCTAAGGCGCCAGCCACGTACACCTAAGGTGGCGGGTTCAAATCCCCAGCCCAGGCCCACCAAACAGCAATGATGGCTGCAACCAAAAAATGGCCGGGCGTTGTGGCGGGTGCCTGTGGTCCCAGCTACTTGGGAGGCGGAGGCAGGAGACTCGCTTGAGCCTAGGAGTTGGAGGTTGCTATGAGCTGTGATGCCATAGCACTCTATCCAGGGGGATTGCTTGAGGCTCCGTCTCAAAAAAAAAAAAGAAAAAAGAAAAAGAAAAAGAAATTCCTATGTTTAAGTCTATAAATTGGGATTTCTGTTGTATGTAGCTAAGCACATTCTTAACTGAGACCTTTTGAATCATCAGTATTCCAGGAAAACAAAATATCTATCATCACTTGGAATTAAAAATGAATAAAATATACCTATCCATGTTGAAGAGTAACTGGGAACTGTCATTCATGTTAGTTAAATCCCTTCAGACAACCCTCAGAGAGCATCTATCCTGATTGTCAGCCTTCTCTTACTTTAGTTTTGGCTTAATGATTTTTTTTAAGCCAATTGGGAAAGATAGCTAAACACAGGCTATCCTGCTAGGCTGAATGGGAGTGACTGCCTGGAGTGAGGAGATGAACAAGCCAAGAGTGAAGTTACACCTGCTCTCACTGGCTTGGTGCCAGTCACTGTCGTGTCACAGTCCTTTGGCAGCAACTAGTCACATGCCAGCCCCTCCCTGTGCTTAGAATTCCCAGTCTGGTTCTAGATTTATGAAGAAGGCACCTCCAGAATGTCCATTTTGATTAGCTCGGGACTAGGATGAAATAGTGCAGAAATCTTCTGAATCCAAAACATATGTTACATATACGCAACTGTCACTTGTGCCAAGTGCATAAATACCTGAGGAGGATTCTGGTGAGGAGGTTATTTATTCCCATTGATTTATTTTACGTGGCTGATGTGGAAAGTAAAGAGGTGCACCCTGGGCTTGAGACTGCCTTTGCCCCAATTCTTTTTGTCTCTGTCTCTCTCTCTCTCTTTTTTTTTTTTTTTTTTTTTTTTAGTGGCATCTGTAAACCATTTCACTTTCTAATTGTGGATCACACAGTGTTTCATGGCTCATGTTACTGTCTTTCAACTTCCAGCCCCGTTTTCTACCCCCACTCTTACATGAGAAATAAAACAAAATGCGAAAGGAAGCCAGTTGGAATTTATTTTCCTCTTTCTGTAGCAGATGTTAAATTCAAACTTTTCAAATGAGGAACTATGAAAAGCAACATCTTTTTATCCCAGAGCAGCTGCCCCCAGTGCTACCTCCCAGCCCTCAGGAAGAAGCCCCACTGCTCTTTTCATCCAGGGCAAGGAAGGAGGACTTGGAGCTGGGCTGCCCCCCCAGCTCCCCACCCACCCTGGGCCTCCGGCAAGACTCTGGATCTCTCTGGGTCTCAGTTTACTCATCTGAAGGGGGTCAGATTAAAGGCTCTTTGAAGTTGTTCCAGTTCCTGAGAGTCAATGAATTACCTCAAAAATTCAAATGTAAAATTCCACGCCATTTTTAAGAAAAAAGTCACTTTCACTCTTTGTTGCAGTTCCTTTTCTCGCTAAGGAGGGATCATCTCATTAATTTGGATTTAAGGGAATTTGTTGCTAATCTCAACCACTTGGGGTGAAAGCTCTCTATTAAGATAAACGTTTGAGAAGCTGCCTATTTAATTCAGATGAATATTTTTAATCTGTATAGAAAGGCTCACATGACAAATATTAGTCTGCTCTACTCCAGTCCTTCTGACGTGAGAAGTACTTATTGTTCAAGCCTGACCATTATTCCCTCTCTCTTTCTCCCTCTCTCCCTCCCACTCTCTCTCTCTCTGTCTCCCTTGCTCTCCTGCTCTCACTCTCTCTCTCTCTCACACACACGCACACACACTCACATACACACACATTTGTTATGATCCTTTTGGGCTCAATCAGTTTTCCAAACTGAGATCAAGAATCTTTTGACTTCTCTCTGATGCACGTGTGCACCCTTTTACTGTGGTCACACTCTATGATATATGTTGACACCTCACAACCTTCAGACTACAGACACTTTGGGGGTCAACTTCTCGAGTGTGCCTTTCTGGACACCTGGTCTTTGTACAGCAGTGGGTTAAGGAGAAAACAAGGGATTAAAGTAGAACTTTCTTTGTTCTTTCTTCTTAAAGACTAGAATTGTAGGCTCAGCAGGCGTAGCACAGTGGTTATGGCGCCAGCCACATACACCAAGGCTGGCAGGTTCAAATCTGGCCCCGGGCCTGCTAAACAACAATGACAACTGCAATAAAAAATAGCCGGGCATTGTGATGGGTGCCGATAGTCCCAGCTACTTGGGAGGCTGAGGCAAGAGAATCGCTTAAGCCCAGGAGTTGGAGGTTGCTGTGAGTTGTGATGCTACAGCACTCTACCCAGGGCAACATAGTGAGACTCTGTCTGAAAAAAAAAAAAAAAAAAAGACTAGAGTCATAAGCGCAAGCACTGTGACATACAGCCATGGATGCCACAATAGAGAAGTGAAAGCTCTCACTCACAAGCACAGAAATAAAAAGTAAGATCCAGGCTCACACGATTCCCTTTAACTCCAGAAAATGCCCTGACGTCAGTTCACTTAAGACTTATTTAAATTTTATAGCTCATTTTTACTACAGCAAACTTCTTATTCTGCCCAATTTTGTCATTTTGAAACAAATGAAATGCGATTTTGCTGTTAAGCTGCTTTAAGAACAGAAACATTTGCTCAAGAGAAATGTAAAAAGCCAAGGAACACAGGCCTGGTTCCTATTTCTCATCATTATCACCTGAGAACATCGAGCACGCCTTTCTCTTCTTCTGTGTGATGAAGCTGGAAGCTTCACGGCCCAAATCTGAGCCACATGGTTTTCATTTCCTGGACTCCTCCTTGGGCCTCAGCAGCACCCTCTGCACACACAAAGGCTCCTTCCTCTGCCTACAGACTCAAGACACCAGCACTTGTACATTTTTCATGGAAGCAAATGAGGCATACAAAGTCAATACTCAGCATACTACAGCCCCAAAGAAGAAATGGCTGCCTGCTGGCCCATCCGGCCCCTGGCCTTGTACTGACCCTCACGCTTGTTCAGACCTTCACAGCTTATGAAGCACTTTCACATTCATTAATCTCAGAGTCATCACCCTGAACCTGAGAAAAGGGTCTCCCCCTCCTCATCTGACAGTCAAAATATGGCTGTGACGAGGTGAAGTGACTGGCCAACGCCACACAAGGCAGTGGCAGGTCCAGATCTGCAACCCCAACTCCACAGTTTATTTTTCTATAACCTATGCAACGTTCTTTCTTGTTAGAGTGGAGACCCACAACGTAATCAGGGACTTACTGGGCAGTGTTGGGTTCCAGAAAAACTTTGTGTTGGTAGATGTGGTATGAAGTGGCGCTGAGAACACAGGCTGTGGGGCCAGAAAACCTGGGTGTGAATCTGGGCTCCACCTCCTGGTTGCTGTATGATGTTGCCTAATTCCTGGGGGCTTCGTTCCCATCAGGTAAATATTGCACCCCGGAGTGAATGGTGTCCCTCCAGGTCTTCAGCACAGCTGCTGTCTTGGGAATTACTTGGCCTCTCTCTGACTCAGTAGTCTCATTAGAGAAATAGGCATAATACTTTCTTCCAAGGTTGTTGTGGCAACTGAATAAAATGAAGCCCATAGAGCCTGGCCCAGGAACAGAGGCCCCAAATGCCCTGTCCTCTTTGAAGACTATTTCCCTCATCCTCACCCCCATGGGCATATCCCCATATGCCCTCATCCCTTTCTATAGAAATATTTGCCTCTAATGAAAGTCTTGCCTCATATCCTCCAGGCTTCTGCTGCTCCTGTGGCTGGGACCTGCATAATCTCATGGTGGCAGGGTGTCGCACAGCAAAGGCTGCACTGTGGTAGGCACTACCCTAAGCCAGAATGTGTGTGCTCTTCCTTGATCTCCTGCTGAAGAATGAATGTCAGGAGATGCTTCAGGGGAGGCTGGATAAGGGGATTCTCCTGCCAGTACAGCCATTAACAAGGTAGATGACCCACAGGCCCAGGATGCCCCTCTCTGAATCTCATCTAACTCATCTGTCAGAAAAGACATCTTAATACCTGTCCTGTCCCTTAAGAGGGACTGTCTCTCCAAACAGGATGAATCATGTGAAGTTACTCCATAAATTGAGCAGGTGAACTCAATGTCAGAGGCTCTGAGTTATTGTTAAAAGAAATGTCTGCACTCTTGCCAGACACGGTGGCATGTGCCTATAGTTCCAGCTACTTAGGAGGCTAAGACAGGAGGATCACTTGAGTCTAAGAGTTCTAGACTGTAGCATGCTATGCCAATCAGGCGTCTACACTAAGTTCAGCATCAATATGGTGACCTCCCGAGAGTGGGGTCCACCAGGTTGCCTAAGGAGGGGTGAACCAGCCCAGATCAGAAACAGAGCAGATCAAAACTCCCATGCTGATCAGTAGTGGAATCGCCCCTGTGAATAGCCACTGTACTCCAGCCTGGGCAACATAGCAAGAACCTGTTTCTTATTAAATGAAAAAAAAAAAGAAATGTCTGCCCTCTTACTAATTGCCAAGAAGTCACTTTTAAAATCTACTTCTAAGGCCAGGCATGGTGGCTCACTCCTATAATCCTAGCACTCTGGGAGGCCAAGGTGGGTGGATTGCCTGAGCTCATGAGTTTGAGACTAGGCTGAG
>CAUYQV010003031.1:0-32398 GCA_963574575.1 Galagoides demidoff
CACTCCCCTATATATCGCCCCATGAATAAAGGAAGTTGGCTCCAACTTTGCTAACTCTCTTGAACTACACTTTGTCTCTTGTCTTTCTTTACTTTCTAGGCGCGACCTCCAAGTCTGAACTGTGTGCGTGTTCTTTCATTCCCCTTCTAAAGCTACTATAGCTCTCTTCTCCCTTCACATACCGAACACGCACGGTGCCGCCCTCTCCGCCGGACGGGGAAGGGCGACACTCATCTAACTCAGAGTAAAAGCCAAAGTCTTCACAGAGCCCTAAGATCATCTCCTCCTACACTCTAGCCCCATCAGCCTCCTTGCTGTCCCTTGGACGTGCCAGGTGCATCTCTGCCTCAGGGCCTTTGCACATGCTGTTCCTCTAGCCTGTAGCCCTTATCTCCCAGTGATCCCCATGGCTTACTTCCTTTAGATTTTTGTCAAGAATCCCTGTTTTCAGTGAGGACTTCCCTGACTACCCTACTTAACTTTCACTGCCCCCACCCTTGGCACCCCTATTTCTTTTTCCTGCTTTTCTTGTCTTCATTGCACTTGCCATCATCTGTCGAGATTCATATTTTACTTATTTTTTGTCTAGCTTCCCACTACTAGAAGCTTCTTGAGTATGGAAACTATAAATGAGAAAACAATCTTCATTTACGTTACACGATGGCAACACATTCCAGAATTCACTGGAATCAATGTCCTTCCTGTAGGAGACATTCAGTTCCGGTGTCCAGCTCAGTAGTTTGCTCTTTAGTTGAATTCATTCTGCTCTTTGGCCCTTCTTTGAAGATTTTTATTCCCCAAATCATGGACATTATAATTTCAGAATTTATAATTTTCATTTCAAAATCAAGTTCTTCTTCTAACTGCCTATTTGTTTCCTACTTTCCATTTTCTATTTCATGGGCGGAATCATTTCCTTTATCTCTTAGAGGATATTAAATGTGCTTTCCTTGTTTGTTTGGAGACTCATTCCCTGAGAAGATTTCACATAATGCCAAGTCATCGTCATGCCTTGGAGAAAAACAAGGCAGGGTAAGGGGCAGAGAGTGGGGGGGGCTACTTGAGGTGGGGCAGTAAGGAAGACCTTTCTGTGGAGGTGACATTGGAAAAGACCCAAATAAGTGACCAAATAAGGCACACAGCTGCCTGGAGAAGGAACATTCCAGGCACAGGGAAGAGCATATACAAAGGTCCTAAGTGGGCGTGTGCTTGTACGCTCAAGGCATAGGGAGGAGGCCCAGGGGCTGGGCATGGTGAGAGCCAGTGGGAAGAAGTGAGTGTACAGCAGTTATGGGGCCAGAACATACTAATCCTTGTAGGGTTTGAGGAGAAGAGTGAGAGTGACATGGTGTGACTTGTATTTTAAAACAGGCCCCCCAGCTGCTGTGTGGAGAACAGGCTGAAAGGGGCAGGTGTAGAGGAAAGGTGTCCCCAGGGGCTGTTGGGGTAACCCAGATGAGCAATGATGAGAGGTTTAGTACCTTAGGGTAGATGAAGAGAAGGGCTTGGACTGGGAGTATCCTGCTTAGCTTTGGGTTAAATATGGGGCCCCAAGGGGAGGCAAAGGCTAAACCTATGGGCAGGTGTGTGGAGGATGGAGCCATTACTCAGATGGAGAACACTGGGGAAGAAGCAAGTTTGGGGGGGAAATAAATCTTTTGGCTTTGGATGTGATGACTCTGAGGGAATCAGAGTCATGTCTATTAGCCTTCTAGGGGGTGGCATCATGGAACGACTTGGGGATAATTAGGGCGTAAAAGGCACTTCAAGTCACAGGACTGCGGAAGCTCTTCTAGGGAGCAACTTTCTTTTTTTTTGAGACGGAGCCTCAAGCTATCCCCCTGGGTAGAGTACCATGGCATCACAGCTCACAGCAACCTCCAACTCCTGGGCTCAAGCGAGTCTCCTGCCTCCGCCTCCCAAGTAGCTGGGACAACAGGCGCCTGCCACAACGCCCGGCTATTTTTTGGTTGCAGCCATCATTGTTGTTTGGCGGGCCGGGCTGGGGATTCGAACCCGCCACCTTAGGTGTACGTGGCTGGCGCCTTAGCCGATTGAGCCACAGGCACCGAGCTGCAACTTTCCATAATAAAGAAATGAGGTTTGCCACTGAGCCCTTGGTCTCTGATTTTCAAAGGTCAGAAAGAAGATGACCCAGCAAAAGAGATTGTGAAGGCAAAGCCAGTGAGGTTATAAACCAGGACAGCACGATGTCCTGGAAGCCAAAGTGGAGAGTATCTGACAGTGTCAGTCAGCAATGTCCAGCGCTGCTGAGAGGGGCAGCACACGAGGACTAGCAGTGGCCCGCGATCTGGCAGGTGGACTTCTCCAATGACCACGGCTTGAGGGCTTGCTGGGGGAGCTGGAGTCAGGACATAGGGTCACAGGAGACCTGGAGGTCAGGAAGTGTTCAGGGAACACAGACAACTCATTGAAGGAGCTTCACCATCAGGGGAAGCGGGAAAGTGGGGACTTGGCTCACATCAGTTAGAGTGATGCTGGCTGCTGTGACAAGCAAGTTTGAGGGCACAGGAGAGGTGGGAAGGGGACGGGCCAGGGAGGCAGGTAGAGTTGCCTCTGGTGGCCCCTGGTGTTTGGCCACAGAGGGAGCCTGGCCAGGCAACGGTAATGGAGAGAGATGGGGCAGCTGCGTGGACACATGTGTGAGGGAGTGACTGAGAAGACCTTTCCCAGGAGTTCTGAGTGGCTTAAGAGGGTCATGAGGACGCAGAGCCAGGGACGAGGCAAGGGGAGGGTACTGAGTCTTAGGGCCCTAGGGGTGGAGGAGGAATTGTTATGGTCTAGGTCTAGAGTGGGAGCACAGGGTGGAGACCAGGAGGTGGGCAGCTTGGTCTGGTTATGACCACAGGCCAAGCGGCAAGTGGAGGATCAGATTCAGAGGAGGGAGGAGCTGGGAACACAGAGGTGAGGCCAGGGAGCAAAAGAGGTGAAGGGAATGACATTGCTAAAAGGCTCAGTGTCATCCCTGCCCAGAGCCAGCGTCGGTGCATGTCAGCATCATACTGGCAAGGTGGCATATTTTCTGAAAATGGGCACAGGCAAACTGTTTGTCAACTTGGTTGTTTTGCGCTTGGGGATACACTGTGGCCATCTTTCTGGCTGGATGGTAGAACAGGTTTCTGTGATTCCTCCCAACCCCCTATGTCCTGTGGTGACAGCAGCTGCCTCTGGGCCCAGGCCAGGCAGGAGAAGGGCAAGCAGGAGAGCTTACTGTTAGTGACTCAGCAAAGTCCACAGGCCAGCAGGCTGGCGGAATCCAGGTGGGCGGCTGGAGGTGGCGACAGCCAAGCAGGCTGGATTTGCTCAGTGCCTGCCAGGCACCCTCCAGGTCCCTTGGAGCTTAGGAATCTATTAATGCAGGATAGAGCCTCCATCTCCTCCCTACCTTCATCTCTGTGGGCTGGAATCTTTGAGATGGAACAGCCCTCTGGGTTGGTCCCTTTGAAGGGGTTGCCAGTCTCCAGCTTGTCATCCCTTACTCAGAGCCTTAGGTGACTCCCTAGCACTTCCAAGAGAAGGGCAAGGTGCTCGGGACCCTCTTTTGTCCCTTGCTGCCCCTATCACACGGCCTAAGGCCCAGCCCACATTGGGTCGTGGTTTCCTGGTAGGGCCTGTGCCCCATTTTTGCTCCCTTGCTGTTTCTTCTACCTGAATGCTCTGCCCACCATCCTCCTCTCAGCAGGCTTCTTCCTCTCCTCTTCCCAAGCACCTCTAGAACATTCCCACCCCACAGAGGTGCCTTGAGTTGAGTAACAGGCTGTAGGTTTTCTAAGAGCCATCCTCGAGTTGCCATTTTCCTGAGCGCACAGCTAGGGCCAGGAGAGGCATGACTGTCTGCACAGTCTCAATTTTGAATCCAGGCTTTCTTGGGGCGTCCTGCTCCTTTCTTGAAAAGGGTGTCCTGCTCTCCACTTGGCAAAGTGGTCTTTAGGAGAAGGAGTCATGGTTCTCTGAGAGCCCTGCTCCAGCAACCTGAGTGGCCACGTGAGGATAATGAAAGCCTGTGACCTGTGTGACACCCGGAGTTTCAACTCCAGAACCTCTGAAGCTATGGTCTTGTCAGTGTTGCGTGTTCCAAGCTGCTGTTCTAGGCGAGAAGTTTGGGCCACTGCTTTTCTCAGAAGCCTCACTGACTCCTCTCCCCATTACTACCGAATGTGCCTCAGTGAGGCCACAGGCTCAACTTAGGACAACCCATAGAACAGTGGTTCTCAACCTGTGGGTCGCGAGCCACAGGAACTATATTAAAGGTCTGAGGCATTAGGCAGGTTGAGAACCACTGCCATAGAACAAGAGAGAGATGCCCCAATGTTAATGACGGTGATGGTGATGGGGACAGTGGGATGATGTGATGGTGATGAAGGAAATGATGGTGAATATAATGATAATAGCTCATGGACAGTGTGTCTTTACTATACATTGGCCAATATTCTAAAGCCTTATTCTGCAGTAACTAATTTTACCCTTCTGACAACCCTCCTAATTAGATACACTGTTCTCACACCCAGTTTTACGGATGTTGAAACCGAGGATCAGAGAGATGAACCTGGGACACCAGGTTTCTCTGTGGCAGAATCAGGACTCCAGTCTAGGCCTCACCAGCTCTAAGGTCTGTGTTTCCAACTGCCAAGGTTGGCCACAGGCTTCTGGGCAGCAAAGGGGCCTGCCAGGAAGCCAAAGAGCACTGCCTGGCAGGCACCCTGCCTCAGCACCCTGCCTCCTCCCCCCCCTCAGTGGGGTCCCTCTTGTCCTCTCTTCCTGGGTCCCAGGGCCTCCCTCCCCTAGTGCCAGTTCCTCTATAGATGAATTCTCAAATCACGTGCTTTGGACCCAATTGGGTCCTTCTGGACCCAATTCTAACTTTGCACTTGCAAAGGGAACCAGTAGGGGTTTTCCCAAGAGAAAGGCAAACTTCCTCCCAAGATAGCTTCTAGAGTCACCCCTGGAACACATTCCCATCTCTGCTCCATACGTGTGGCACCTTCCTGGTACCCACAGACACTCAGTTCCTCCTTCCCCTCCCCAGAATGGTTCTAGAGCATTTATAGTCAGTATTTGGATTAAAATGCACTTTCCTCGGGCCTGAAGGCTCTTAGCCCCTGGGAGCAGGGATGGCTGGCCACCTGTGTGTCCTAACACCCACACGGAGGCTGTGTTGTGGGGAGGACAGCACGGGTGGTGGCCATGGGCCACTGGCTCAGCACTAGCTCCTGCAGGTGGCCAGGGCATGGGGGAGTGTGGTCATGGCTTTAATTGCCCCCTCATGTGAGCTGCCCTTGTGCTGTGCAGACCCTTCCCTCCTGCTTTCCAGAAGCCCTGGCTAGAGGGGCTCCTCCAGCCCATTGAGCAAATCTGCCTAAGTAGGTCAAGGGGGGCGATGGGCAGTAGCACTGCTCACCTCCCTTTCATGTGCCTGGCGGCTCCTCTGAGCCTGGCCTCCCTGCTCCAAAGGGACTTTGCTCTTCTTGCTGTGTCAAAAAGATGTTTCATGTTAAAATTCAACGGAGAGATGTTAACCAGCCATCGGAACCAGGCTTGTCAAAATGGGAGTTGCTCAAGCAGGTTGAACTTTGCACCGTTTTGTGACGGTGGAGGGTCTTTCCCTCAGCCGGCAGGTTCCAGCTGGCACATTTTAACGAGACCAGGTGTGAACGCTGCTCTCAACCCTCAGTGCCATTTCCCTGCAGCCTGTGCCCTGGGGTCCCCTCCCTGGGGCTCAGAGTTCCCTGCGTTTACTTTAGGATTGCAGCATCCTTATTGTAGAAGTTATGTGCTGGTTTTGCTGCATTCTGAGGAATGCCTGGTCTTCCAGCAGGCAAAATCTTTCTGATTTTGTCAGTTGCAGCCTCACAAAAGAGGAGAAATTTTAAGTGGGTGCAAGGACAAGTCTAGCTGTGGAGAGGGTGGGGGAAGGTATGATGTAGATTCTGGCAAAAGTCCTCTCTCTCATCTCATCGGAAAACAGCAACGGGATTTGGCTGGCGGTGAGCAAACCCGCTGTGCAATGGGAGCTTTCTTTTCTGCTTCTGTGGCTGAAGAAAGAAGCTGCACAGACTGAGATCAGAGTAGCCGGAGCTGCCCATGGCTTTACTGAACCCCATGAGTCCTCCCTAAACAAGGGAGGCAGTGTGGGCCAATGGGTATATGCACAGACTTGGCAGCAGTCTGCCTGAATTTGAATCCCTGCACTCCCCCATGCTATGTGGCCCTGACACAATTGCTTAATCCCCTTGTGCCTCAGTCTCTCTCCTCCTCTGTAAAACAGGGGATAATAGTTCTGGTCTCATAAAGCTCTTGTGAGGACTGAACTGGTTTATGTAAATTACTTAGAATAGGCTGGGCACACAGCAAATGCTTTATAAGAATTGCTACCGTCATTATCACCATCATTACCATCAATGGTTTCTGACAAAGAGGCCTGTGGGAGTGCATGAAGCATCCAGAGGCTTAACCTGAGAGGGGCCAGGGGCAGGTGGGCTGGCCTGGGGCAGATGGGACAGGCAGAGATGCTGATGGAAGGACAAGGTCCCAGGCCACATGCCGAGTAGTGAGGCTGGAGGAAACCTGGCTGAAGTGTGCCCCATCTTTTCACATATGGCCAGTGCGTGCTTGGTTAAACAAAGATCTCTCATTTCTCTAAAAAGAAAGCTTGAACCACAGGTGTTAGGAGAACTGAACCTTTGAGAGCTAAATGTGATTGGCTCACTCCCCTGTATACTGTGAGTGAAACCCAGGAGGGTTTGGGGGTGCGGGTGCAGGTGCAGGTGGGGCTTCCAAGTCCCCGCTTACTTCCCACCCTTGCTGGGGTTGTTCTCTGACCCAGGGCTCGTGTCTCTGCCTATGTATCTATCCTGGATGGGTCTGTATTCTAGAAACATGAATGTAGTCCTTGACCCTTCTCCACACAAGCACACCTGTATACACATGGGCGTGCACACACACACCATTCATCCAAGTCTTCAAGGTTGCAGCATCCAAAGGGTGAGTGTGCCCTGCAGCCATGAAACGGCTGGTGCCTGCACAGGCATCTGGCCATCTTGCTGGGTGGACGCCCCAGCTGTTCACCAGGCTTCCTCCTCTCTACCCCTCTATTCCCTGCCTTCTCCCCACCCTGGTGCTCGGTTTGTTCTAACTTAGACTCATTCTGTTCTCTCTTTTACTGCTGTTTTTCTTGCAAAAACAGGTGTGCTTAGGGTCTCACTCCCCCTGACCCCAGGAGTCTGGCCAAGGTCTTTTCCTAAACTAAGACAGTTTTATCCCTGAGAAGAATTTGGTTAGTAGCTGCTGAGGCCATGTGTGTTGCATGTGACTGGCTGAAAAATCAGTGGTTCTCCATCAGGCACCTCCTGGAGGACCTACGCAGTCATGTGACCTCCCAAGCACCCCAACAATCGATGCACCGCAGCCAGGTACTGGCCGACTTCTGAGGGACACACAGAAGTGGCTCTGTGGGCACCCCTGCCCTGTGTCAGGCCCAGGTCCCTGGTGCAGTGTCACTAGGCTGTTTTGTTTATGACTGACGGGGCCCCCAATCTATAGGAGCTTGGAGGAAGGGGCTACCTGAAGGCTCAGACCTCTGGGCTGTGGGGTCACCTGGAGCCCTGTAGCTCCACAGCCTTGTCCCTTCCTCACTCCCTTGTTTCTGCTTCTCTCTGTTGGCCTCGTTCTTTCTATTGGTAGAGGAGTGCATGACCAGCCCTCTAATTCTTGCTACCCTATTCATTCCCAGAGAGCGACTGAGTTTCCTTCTCCATTTTGGCTAGAAGCATCCCAGAAGAAGGTTCTGGTGGCCCAGTGAGGGTACATGTGTCCTTCTGGGTCCTGTGACATCAGGAGAGGGGGAGGGGGTCTGCTGCGCAGGATTCTGAGATCCGTGGAATCCCTACCCAAGGTCCCCTTTACTATCTCTTGCTTGTGATGCCTGTGCCTGGAATATTTGTGGATGGGTGGGAGTCCCTGGAGGCTCTTGGGGAGGGGAGATCGGGCTGGTCCCTCATGGCCCTGAGTTGGGGGTGGAAATTTTAGTAGATGGGGCAAAGAGCATGGAGACTCTACTGAATGGCTAAAAGCTATCTTTGGCTGCCTCACCTCCTTCTCTACCATCTATTCACTTATCTACCCAGCAAACACTTATTAAAAGGACACTGAGTCAGGCCCTAGAGCAGGGCTTTGGAGATGAAAGCTTTGGGGTGAGGGGGAGGGTGTGGAAGAACAGAGGGGGCAGGGCCATTCAGCAGGGGGTCTGGAAGGGCAAGAACCTGACAAGTTCACTGCATTGTGAGGGGAGTGATCCAGGGCCAACGGGTGTGGGTAAGGCTGGGTCACGCAGGCCCCGAGGATCTCATAAGGTCTGACACTTGAACCCATGATTAGACTGGGGTGATGGATTTTGAGGAAGAAGATCAGGGAGATGGTAGGCCCTTCTTCACATCAGATTGGGGGTGCACACAAAGGTGCATGAACATCTAACCTATACCCCTAGTGATGCTGAGACAGGTGGTGCTGCCAGGCGTCTCGGGGACTATTGCTGATGTCATCGCTTGTACTATAAACATCTGATTCTCTGACAACCCCATGTCTGTTCTGAGCAGCTGAATGTGGCTCAGAAAGATACGCACAGCACAGCTGACAGGGCCCACTCTAAGTTCACAGCCAGACCCAAGCAGGTCCTCTGCATGCCTGGATGCCTGACTCTGTTTCCCCATCAGCTCCCTCCCTGCTCTTTTCTCATCTCAACTCCAGCCTCAGGAGGGGACTCACATCCTCCCAGAGCCCCCTCCTCCACGGCATGAGATGTGTCTCAAACACACAGTGTAGGGTGGAAAGAAGCTCCAGAAAACCTCACAATCCCAGGCTGGTGGTACCAGTCAACATATTTTGGGGGGATATATAGGTAGGTGGTACATTTACAAGAAAAACAAGAGCATTCAGGATACAGGTTCCTTTTGGGAGGATTATGCAGGGGCTGCCAAGTACTGGTGCATCTCTGTGTCTTCAGCTCGGTAGTGGGTACATGGGGTTTGTTTTATTATAATTTTTAAATTTTGATTTGTCAGATTTCTGGAGCATAACTGGCCACACATATTTAAGTGTACATTTTAAAGGGTTTTTGACTCAGCCATCTCCATTATCAAGATATTGAACACCTCTTTTTGCTTCCAGAGTTTCCCCAAGCTGCTCAGTCCCCTCACTCCTCCCCTCCCCCATCTCAGACACACACGGCCCTGCTTTCTGTCACAATAGATTAGTTTACATTTTCTAGAATTTTACAGACATAGAATTTTATATAAAGAGTATCCCATCACATGGGCATATCAGAGATTGTTTAGCTAGTCATCTGTTGATTCATCTTTGGGTTGTTTCCAGCTTTTGGCAATTGCTTATAAAGCGGCTGTAAACACTCGCGCACACGGTTCTGTACTGGCATGTGTTCCCGTGTCTTCTGGTGTTCAGGGGTGGAACGCTTGGGTCAAACAATGGGAGTGTGTTTAACTTTTTAACAAACTGCTCTACTCTTTTGCCAAGCGGTTCGTCTATTTCACACTCCCACAGTGGTTCCACGTTAGTGGCAACCCTTGGTCTATGCAATTTTTCTGATTGTGTGGTGGTGGTAGGTGGTGGCTTTGATTTGCATTTTTTTAATGATATTGATCATCTTTTCATGTGCTATCAGCTACCCTTATATCCTCTTTGGTGAAGTATTTGTTGCCCTTTTTTTTCTTTTGAGACTCTGTCTCAAAAGAAAAAAAAAGGAAGAAAGAAAGAAATATTTGCCAAACTCAAGGATGCCAAGATTCTCCTGTTTTCTTGCAAAAAACATGATAATTTTAGCTCTTACATTTAGGTCTATGATACAGTTAAAGTTAATTTCTGGATATGGTATAAATTAGGATTGAGCTCCTCTCTCTCTCCCTCCCTTCCTTTCTTCCCCACTCCTTTCTCCCCTCTCTCCCTCCATCCCTCTTTCTCTTTCTTACTTTCTCTTTTTGGTATATGGCTATTCCAGAATCCTTTGTTGAAAAGATTATACTTTCCTCATTTTATTAATTTAGCACCTTGATTGAAAATTGATTAACCATATATTCACAGCTTTATTTCTGAACTCTTGAGTCTATTAATTGAAAAAAGTTCTCACCTTTGTTCTTTTTCAAAATTGTTTTCACTAACCTAGGTCCTTAGCATTTCATATAAATGTTAGGATGAGCATGTGAATTTATACAAAAAAAGAAATCTGGCAGCATTTTGGTTGAGATTTCATTGAATCTATAGATTAAATAGCACAAAGTTGACATCTCTATAATACTTAATCTTCTGGCTCGGTGCCTGTGGCTCAAGAGGCTAAGGCGCCAGCCGTGTACACCCAAGGTGGTGGGTTTGAATCCAGCCCAGGCCCTCCAAACAACAATGACAGCTGCAACCAAAAAATAGCTGGGTGTTGTGGTGGGCGCCTGTGGTCTCAGCTACTTGGGAAGCTAAGGCAAGAGACTCACTTGAGCCCAGGAGTTGGAGGTTGCTGTGAGCTGTGATGCCACAGCACTCTACCCAGGGGGATAGCTTGAGGCTCTGTCTCAAAATATATATATATATTTAATCTTCCAATCCATGAACATGGTGTATCTCTCTGTTTATTTAGGTCGTCTTCTTTTTTTTTTTTTCGAGACAGAGTGTCACAATGTCACCCTGGGTAAAGCGTTATGGTGTCACAGCTCACAGCAACCTCAAATTCTTGGATTAAAGTGACTCTCTTGCCTCAGCCTCCCAAGCAGCTGGGACTACAGGTGCCTGCCACAATGCCCAGCTATTTTTTTGGTTGTAGTTGTTATTGTTGTTTGGCAGGCCTGGGCTGGATTCAAACCTGCCAGCTCCGGTGTATGTGACTGGCGCCCTAGCCACCAAACTACGGGCACTGAGCCTATTTAGGTCTTCTTTATTCTCAGCAACATTCTGTAGTCTTCAGTCTATGAGCCTTGTCTTTTTTTGTTTAATTTATCCTTAAGTATCACATTTTTCCCCCATGCTGTTATTAAACGATACTGTGGTATAATGTTCAATTTCCTAGTATACAGAAATATTTTTGTATATTTTGTATATTGACTTTGTATCCTGTAATCTTCATGAACTCATTTATTTTAGTAAAATTTTATAGATTGTTTAGGATTTTCTACATAGACAATTATGTCATCTTCAAATAAAGGTAGTTTTATGTCTTCCTTTCTAATCTGCATGCTGTTTATTTATTTTGTTTGCTTAATAAGTACTGACTAGGACTAATGTTAAATAGAAGTGGTGTAAGTGGACTTCCTAGCCTCATTCCTGATCATAAGGGGAAAGTATTCAGTCTTTCACCATGAAGTGTGAGTTACCTCTAGGGTAAGAGGATGCCCTATTTGGGCACACATGTCTTTTATCAGGTTGAAGAAATTCCCTATATCCCCTAGTTTGCTGAATATTGTTTATCAAGAGTGGATGCTGAATTTTGTCAAATACCCTATCTGCCTTTATTGAGATGACATATGGTTTTCACTTTTAAATTTGTTAATCATTTGATTTGTTCATCTTTATTTCCAAATGTAAAACTAACTGCATTTCTGGGATAAAATCCATTTGGTCATGATGTATTACTCCCTTTTAATATATGCATATTGTTAGATTCAACTTGCTAAATGCTTAAGAATTTTTATGTCTATATTCATAAGAGATACTGGTTTATAGGTTTCTTTTCTTGTAAGTATCTTTTTCTGGTTTTGATATAAGAATAATGCCGGCCTCACAGAATGAGTTAGGAACTATCTTTCTGGAAGATATTTTTATAGAATTGTTATTATTTCTTGTTTAAATATTTGGCAGTGAAGCCATCTGGGCCTAGAGTATTCTCTGTGGAAGATTTTAAAACATAAATTTAATTTTTAAAATAGATTCAGGGCTAATAAGTTTCTCCTTGAGTGAGCTTTGATAGTTTGTGTCCCTTAAGAAATTTGTTAATTTCATTTAATTGGTCAAAGTTATTGGTACAATATTGCTTATATGGCTCCCTTATTATCATTTTAGTGACTATAGGATCTGTAGTGATGCTCCTTCTCTTGTTCCCTATATTGGCAATGAGCTTCTTTTCTCTCTCTTTTTTTTTTTTCTGATCATTATGGTTGCAGGCTTATAAATTATATTGATATTTTCAAAAAATCAGCTTTAACTTTCATTGATTTTCTTTCTTTTGCTATTTCTATTTCTATGATTTCTCCTGTTTGTTATTTCCTTTCTTCTGCTTACTATCAGTTTAATTAACTTTTCTTTTTCTAGTTTCTAAGTGGAAACTGAGGTACTTGATTTGGGACTTTATTCTTTTCTAATGTAAGCATTTATGATATAATTTTTCTTTTAATAATTAGTTTTATTCCACAAAATTTGATATGCCATTTTTTTTCATTTTCACTCAGTTCAAAATATTTTTTAATTTTCTTTGAGATTTCTTCTTTAATCCACACTTCTAAATCAGTGTGTTGTGTAGTTTGAGGTTTCCTAGGTATTGTTCTGTAACTGATTTATAATTGACTTTCATGACAGTTCAAGAACATTCTTTGTATGATTTAAATCCTTTAAAATTTACTGCAGCATGAGATAAGGCTGGGGTCCCATAAAGGGGCCAAGAATCTGACCAGGTAGGGAGAACAGGAGCAGGCAGGGGAGAGAAGTATGATATTTATCATGTACCACTGGATGGGGTTTTAATCAGAGAGGGGATGTGGTTTGTACTATGTTTCTTAATAAGCGTGGTGGCTACTGTGTGGAGGATAGTATGGAAATCAGAGACCTGTTTAGAGACCAGATATAATATTAGTATGAATGGGGATGGCAGCCGGGGTGAGGGGGAAGAAGATGGATTTGGGAACTATGAGGAACAGGATGTGAGAGGTGAACTGAAATGCCTGGGATAGGGAATCCAGGGTTGGTAGTTTACCTGAGAAGGATGTCTGGGGAAGGGTGTGGGGGTAACTTTGTGATATCAGGGGCATGGAGGGGTTGGGATGAGGGCTGAAAAGAGCCCTGCCCTGGGAGTCAGGGCCTGGGCTCAGCATGTGATCACAGCATGTCAGCCCACCTCTCTGGGTGTTAGCTTCCTCCCCTCTCAGATGCACAGCCAGCCTCAATCACCCCAGAGTCTTAATAACCTGGACTGCTGTTTGGATTAAGAAAAGGTGTCCCATCCAGACAAACAACAAAAGGGGACCCTGTCATGTAAAGCCTAAGATTAAAGCTCAGTATTAGGTGTTCCCTGGACACCTGGTGAAACTGGACAATCTGGAAGCTTCCCTCCCTCTCATGCAGGAGGGCCCTTAGCCAAATGACTTTCCTTATTGAGGGGACCAACTGCAGTTCCCACTATCCCTAAGAGTTCAGCTCGCTGTCCAAATGCAGAATTATTCAAATAAGCCAACCACGTCCTTCTGCAGAAGAGAGAGTCACCCCACCATCCTCATACTACAAGGCCTGCTTCCCACAGTGCCTGGTGTTTATGCTGCTCCTGAGTGTACCCCTCACCCCCATGTGGTCCTGCACAGTGTCACCCCCACACACACCAGGCTGTGAATAACCAACTGCTGTCAGTCTCATCCATCCAGTGTTGAGTGTAGTGTTTGACATCCTCAGATCCTCCCTTACCAACAGGTAAATAGGTGATTTACCTAGGATGGACACAGTCCCTGTTAGGGCAGGTGGTGGAGCAGTGTGACCGAGCCTGGTTTTCAGCCTCCACATGCCTCCCTAGCTGGTGTCTTGGGGCAGAAGCACAACCTAGATGCCTGTCCCAGCAGCTCTAACAGGTTCCACTTGTTGAGCTCTGGCCTATGCTAAGATCAGTTAGCCCTGATACTGGCCTTAGGAGGTGGGTTCCATGATCACTCCCATTTGTAGATGAGGACTCTCTAAGTGGGGGGAGTGAGATTAGAACCCTAGTCTCCAACTGGGGCGGCTGAGTAAAGCTGTGAAGATATGAACCTGGAAGGGAAGGAGAGAGGACCTATCTTGTTGAGGGTGGGTTTGGCCCCTGCCATAGGCTCTTGTAGGGCTAGAGTAATGACCAAGAGTCTGACCAGGTAGGGAGAACAGGAGCAAGCAGTGGAAGCAAACTTCAGCCACAGAAGATGGCCACACTGCCTACTTGGTCTCTGCCATACATGTCTCAAGGTTGCCCAGTTAGCCTCCCCCCTCTGATTAGAGAAGAGGCAACTCTTCCCCAGGGGTCTTTAGCTCAAGGGGCTTCACACAGGCAGAATTTCTAGAACCAGGTGCTTTCTGTAATGACCACCTCTTGCTGCTTGGCTCTGGCTGCCGTTGATCTCCTAGAATAATCCAAAGAGAGAGCAATGACAGTTAGTGAAATGGTCACATGCTCAGGGTTAAGTCTCCTTGGAGTGTGAGCTCTATGACATTAAGGACAATGCCTGAAACATAGCAGGTACACAGAGAAAATGAATTAAAACAAGGCATAAATTAGGCCTCAACTTCCTCATTTCTCAACAGGTGCTGTTAGGCAAAATACGTAACCTTTCTGCACCTCAATCTCCTTGACAGTGAGATTGCCAATAATAGCACCTTGGCTTGGCGCCTGTAGCTCAGTGAGTAGGGCGCTGGCCACATACACCAAAGCTGGTGGGTTCAAGCCTGCCCTGGGCCTGCTGAACAACAATGACAACTGCAACAAAAAAATAGCAGGCCCCTGTAGTCCCAGCTCCTCAGGAGACTCTGTCTCCAAAAAAAAAAAAAAAAAAAGCACCTTACATAGTTGTCGCATTAATTAAACAAGATGCTATTAAGATAACAAGAGCTCATTATCATGATTTCTATTAGCACGACCTTGTTCCCATCCAGCTAGAGGAGTCTCCATGTCCATCCTCACCCAGGACACAATAGCTACAGCTACAGACCACCGGATGTAGGCCACGTATTGTTCTAGGTGCTTTAACATTGTAACTTACAGACTAGGCATGGTTGCTCATGCCTATAATCCTAGCACTCTGGGAGGCTGAGGCGGGAGGATCCCTCAAGCTCAGGAGTTCGAGACCAGCCTGAGTAAGAGCAAGATCCTGTCTCTACCAAAAATAGGAAGGTTAGCTGGGCATTGTAGTGAGCGCCTGTAGTGCCAGCTACTCAGGAGGCTGAGGCAGGAGAATCATTTGAACCAAAGAGTTAAGGATGCTGTGAGCTAGGCTGATGCTACAGCATTCTAACCTGGGCAACAGAGTATGGCTCTGTCTTAAAAATAATAATAATAAATAATGAAAAATATCATAATTAAAATCTAAAAACAACTCTATGAACTATGCTGGTTTGTTTGTTTGTTTTAATGCCTATTTTATGAATGAGGAAACGGAAGCATCCAGAAGTGATTCTGGCTATAAATGAAGCTGGGGGTATTCCTTCATTTCTGGTCCCCTCAAAGAATGTATGTAAGATGGCACAATCCATTCTCTGAGAGTTTGAAATAATTCACTTGTTGATCCATTTAAGCCTAAAATTTTTATGGGAAGGTTTAACTAGGACAGTTGAAACTATCTATATCTTTTTGTGTCAGTTTTGGCAGAAGTTGAAGAACTTGTCCAAGCAGGTAGGTAATTCCATTCTAGGAAATCTGGCTGCTGAGTCTGTGCTTTTAGCCATCACATTTCCCTGCATAAGGTATGACCATTTTCTACCTATGAAACTTTGGGGAAGTTACTTTAGCTCTCTGGGGATAGTAATATATAGTACCTTTCTGGCAGGGTTGAGGTAAAGATTAAATGGCTTCAGAAACATAAGCCTTGATACTCTTGTGCCGGTGCCCTGGGAAGCCCCAGCCTGTCTCCATTCTGGCCTGAGAGGAAGCCCAGCCCCACTCCAGGGATGGCTGTGGTCACTCACTGGTTCTGCAGGTCCTGGAGAGTGTCAGGGAGTGGAAGTCCTTGGGTCTCTGGGAGGAAGAGCAGGATGGTCAGGCTGGAAACGATGGAGATAACACCGTAGGAGAGTGGGGGCAGCAGGGGCAGGGTTTGCCGGCTCATCAAGATCAAGGGACCCATTATGGCCCCCAGCCGGCCAGCTGACTGCACAAAGCCATCTGCGATCATCCTGTGTGCGAAAGGGAAGGCCCAGGCCCATGTGACGGCGGTCCATGTGACAGCTGCCACTGTAGTAGGACAGTTTGGCTAGGCCTAGGGATGCTGAAGCAGGAAAACTGGGCCAAGGGGATTGTCCTCCTCCAGCCTCCCCTACTACCACATCCTCCATAGAGCCCACCCAGATTTTCCCATCTAGTTTTTCAGGGGAACTCTCTGGGGCCCTGCTCTTAGGTAATGTAAAGGCATCTTGATGTTCCTCTTAGGCCACTGAGCACCCAGCTCAGGCTTTCCAAATATTATCAACAAAATCAACAAATGTTAAAAAAAAAAATGAACGAAAGAATAGACAGACAAGTGAGTGGCAGAAAGAATAATGTGCTAAAAGTCTGGAGTGCTGGGGTCCAGTCCCCCCCTTCTGCTGAGCTGGTCCTTCACCTTGAGCCTCAGTTTACCCAACTGTCGAATGTGGGGATGCTCTAGGCTCTAGCCCACTTGTGCTATACAGAGCCCTTGAGTTCTGAGGAGGTGACTTGAACCACCTGGGAAGTGAACTGGGGGTCCCTACTCCCACCAAGGCAGCTTCCAGTTTCCTTATCAGGGTTCCTTACAAGAGCAAGGAACAGGTGGTTCTGTGCCTTAAAACAGTGTGAAAACACAGGCCTAGATGCCCCCTAGGGCCCTCCTGCCTCCTAAGTCTAGACCCTCCAGGAGGCCCAGCCCCCGCACCACTGCAGCCTGCAGCCCCCTCACCGCAGTGATGTCGGGAAGAGTTCGGCCTTGTAGATGCTGAAGCAGGTGAGGGTTATCCCGAAACAGCCCTTTCCCAGCACAGCAAAGAACACTCGCAAGGTCTGCAAATCTGGGCAGAACAAGGGGTGAGAGTGGGGTTTGTCTGAGAGGATTCCCAGGGGGTTGCCAGTGTGAGACTGGCAGCCTGGAGTGGGGTTTGGACTCTAGCCAGGCGTGGGTAGCGCTGGTTGGTGCCAGGCTGCTGAGGGCTGGGAGATGAGACAGCACCGCAGGTGGACTGGGGTGCCAGCATGGGGGCAGCTGAGGGAGGCACAAGGCATGGCCCCCACGCTCCCTGGTCCCGAGGTGAGGGCACGTGTGCCAGGCCTCCAACAGCCTTCTCCTGCCCCGCAGCCCGCTCGTGGGGGACTGCAGCCCTGGTGGCTTGCTCTGTGGCTGCAGGCCTGGCCTTGACCTCCCTCCCTATGCTGTTACAAAGAGTCTCATGACCCGTCTAGTGTGGTACCCATGGACAGCCTTCGAGAATGTTCTGGGGGCACGGCTGCCCCTCCATCCGTGGTCTGCCTCTCCCAGCTGTTAGCTGCAGAGCATCCTCCTGCCTTCCTCCTGGCTGTGCGGCCGTCGCAGAATACATGTCCCTTTCCCGTCCCCCCAGCTTCCCACCCTGAGTGAGAGGAGTCATGGAGTGTTTCTAGGGCATCACTCCCTCATTTGGGAAGAAAACAGAAGAAGTTGGCCCAAGTGGCCACCCCAGCTCCCTGCACACGAAGGACTCCTGCCCCTTTAACAGTGAGAAGATACACACCTGCATTCACACTCACACACATGCACACTCACACTCATGCACACATACATGCTTGCACACCCACACACAATCTTGCCCTCACACTCTGCTTGGCATCCTTTCTGTCCCCACTGGAGCATTTGCAGGCTCCTCCCAACCTCTAGTCAGTCACTAGCTGAGTGACTTGGGCTCCTGGCCTCACCCTTCTGCACCTCAGTTTCCTTATCTGGAAGATGAGCAGGGGATTGGATGGGGGTGCTGGATTCCTGAGACTAAGCAGCCAAAGCTGTGTGGCCACAGCCCTGGGCAGAGCTGACACACGATGGTCAGGGGAGGGGACTGCCCGATGGGCAAGGGCAGTGGGTGTGGGCAGAGAAGAATTGCACCCAGGCTGCCACCACGAAGCCCACCCTACCTCACCTTGTGGTACCAGCACATTGACCAGAATGGAGAGGCCTGCCACGGTCTGGAAGCTTGCCTGGGTCATGCGACGGCCAAGGAACCTGACCAAGAAGGTGGTGGTGGCCCGGGCCAGGATGTCCACAGCTCCGAAAAGGGCCTGGATGAGGAAGATGTCATGACCCAGGCTCTGCAGGTCCAAGACCAGCCCAAAATAGGCTAATGCTATGGAGAAGCTGCAAGGCAAAACCAGAAGTTAGGCCCCTGCCCTGCCGAGGAGAGGGTGCCCCTGTATCACCTCATACCAGAGGCTGTCCTGGGAGTCTGCCCATCTTGAGCTTGTCTCAGCCAGAGCCCCCAGATGCCTGTCGAATGCAGAACACACCCCCAGGGTTGGGCTCATCCCAGCAAAGATAGGGAGGGTGATGCCTTCACCTGTTCCACACATGGGCCCTGGGTCAGGGGTGGTGACAGGCTGGGAAATTGCCTCCTGACTACTAACCATGGAACATTTGGCCCTCTCTGTTAGGTGTCTAAACCCTTCCCCAGCTCTCTTTGCACAACAAAAGGCTTACCTGGCCTTACTCTAAGAGTGCCGCTGAAAAGACCCTAGCCTGCCAAAGCTTTCCAGCAACCTGTGGAATCTTCCTCCCCTTATACGCAGTATAAAAACAATCCCCAAACCACCTCAGTGCAGCCACCATCTTTGCCTAGGTGGGCCTTAGTTCCTTTTCATTAAACTTGGCCTGAACCTGTCTAGGTCTCATCTCTGGAACCCTTTCACCCTCCACGGAACCCCTTTCACTCTCCAAACTTGCCCTCAGGGGTCTCTGTGGGTTCAGCTGAGCACCCCTAAGTTCTAGCTAAGCCTTCTCAGGCTTTGTTTCTGAGAACCAGGTCACATTCTTCCCCTCTCTTGATGCCAGTAGGTTATCTTGAGAGATGGGGCCTCTGGGGGACAATGGGCTGCTCTGCCCAGACCCCATTCAAGGTGGAGAGTCTACAAGGTCTGACAATTAAGTTCACAAACTTGCCACCATGCACTTACATTGGCAGCACTGTACAAACAACTCAGTAAGGTTTCATAACCTTGGCATATCAATGCTTCGCAATTGTGTTCATGTCAACATGTGGTGGTATCTTGCTGAGTGACATTCATTATTGTTGTTGCATGCTTTTGTGTGCCATCATGAGAATGTTGGAGCTTGAATCAGAGCAACAAACAAACATTTGTAAATTTCTTGTTAAACTTGGCAACAGTGGGAGTGAAATCAGGGAAATTGTAGTTTAAGTTTATTGAGATAATTCCATGAAGAAAATGGCAGTATATAGATGGATTAAACGTTTTTCTGAGGGGAGAAAAAGCATCACTGATGAAGAGAGTTCAGGTTGGCCAGTAATGAGCAGAACTGATGAAACATTGCAAAAATTAATTGAATTGTGTGTCAAAATCATTTGGCTGTGAGAAGCAAAGTAGAGCAAGAAAATTTCTTTTTTTTGAGACAGAGTCTCACTGTGTTGCCCTTGGTAGAGTGCTGTGGTGTCACAGCTCACAGCAACCCCAAACTCTTGGGCTTAAGCAATTCTCTTGCCCAGCCTCCCAAGTAACTGGGACTACAGGTGCCCACCACAACACCTGGCTATTTTTTGGTTGTAGTTGTCATTATTGTTTGGCAGGCTGGATTCAAACCCGCCAGCTCTGGTGTATGTGGCTGGAGCCCTAGCCACTGAGCTACAGGTGCCAAGCCTTCACTGAAAATATTAGCCAACAACTCATGGTTCTTACATCATGACAATGCACCAGCTCACGCAGCACTGTCTATGAGGGAATTTTCAGCCAATCAACAACTATATTGGAACACCCTCCTACTCACCTGATCTGGGCCCCAATGACTTTTTTCTTTACCCCCCAAAAGGAAATATTGAAAGAAAAATGTTTTGATGACATTGAGGACATCAAGGGTCATTCCAGTATAAGAGTTCCAAAACTGTTTTGAAGGGTAGACAAGGTGCCAGCATTGGTGCATAGCTTCCCAAGAGGAGGAGTACTTCCAAGGTGACTGTAGTGATATCCAGCAATGAGGCGTGTAGCACCTTTTCTAAGATGAATTTATAAACGTAATTGTCAGACCTCTTATTCCCTAGCCCATGGTGGGGGGGAGGTGCTGTCCCTGCTGGTCCACACAGGCCAGGAGAAGAACCAGGATGGCCTCTCTAGTTGCTGCTGTGTCCTCCCTTCCCAACAACTGGCAACACAAGCCCAACAACCCCAGAGTAAAATCGCACGCAATCCGCGCAGAAAGCAGTGTTTCATGAAGTTTATCCAAGTGGCTGGGAGCGGGGCTTGGCTGGTGCTCAAAGCCTTAGACAGATAACAACTGGGTTAACCGGCAAGACAAGAAAACCAACAAAGTTAGCCACTTCAAAGCCCCTGATTTGAATAACAAAGGTTGCAGAGCAGGCCCCTGGGAGAACCGAGGAAGCCTGGAAGGTTTTCAAAAAAAATGGCCCTGGATGTTTGCAGCTCCCCAGCCTTCTGATTTCTCAGAGAAAAAATTTAAGCCAAAAATAAAAAAGGACATTTGATCCATCTTTGTTGTAAGACATAGCAAATATTTGCCATCGCAACCCATATGTGGTTAAATATAGCATAAAATAAACATTTTCTTAATCTTTGGCTTTATTTCAATATAAAAGTCCCAATAGAACCTGATCCTTACTTTTTAATATGCTCTTTTGAATGTCACCTCAACTGATTTGTTTTAAGGGCCTTTTCCTGGTCCCAGGTACACTTGGGTGCTGAGGTGGGGCCTTCTGGGGCAGGCCAGGGCCTGGTTCAGCATGTGGCCTGGTGGTGATGGAGCCAGTGAGAAGGGCCCTGGATTCAAGATGATGGAGCAGGCATCAGCCTGGGTTCTGATCCTGGCTCCATCATCTTGGGTGAGGTACTCATCCCTCTGGGCTCCACCTTCCCCATCTGTGAAGCGGGTAGCTATGAGAGGTCAGGGAACTCCCAGGGCATGGTCAATCTCTGGGAGTATGGCTGTTAGGAGGAGTCTCCATGCTGGCCACAGTAGTCCTCTGTGGCCATTGCTGATCCCCTGCTCTGGGGACCTGGGTTCTGTCCTGGGCATCAGCCTGACTCCAGTAGCCTGTCCTGGAGGCCTAGCCCTGCCTTTCCCTTCAGCTCCCTGCAGATGCCAGCCTGCACATACTCCCTGTCCCATCCAGAAATGCATTCCCACGAGGTCTGCAGGGGCTGTTTTCCCCAGGCACCGTCCCTGCCTGTCCCCAGCCTTGTCTCTGGGTGGGGTGACCAGCTGGGCATACTTCACCAGCAGCGCGACCCAGCATCTACAGCGCAGTTCGGGTCCTCGAAACAGGTCCAGCACTGACCAGGGGTCCTTCTCAGACTCCACCTCCTCCTCCATGCTGGACCGCACCACCTCCAGGAAGAATGGGACACAGTGAATGTTGGGGCAATGCCCCTCTGTCCCCCATGTGAATGGTGCCCAGGGGGTGGAGTGATGGCAGAGGCTGGCCGAGGATTTGGCCTCTGGAGTCAGAAGCCCTTGGTGTCAAGGGAGTTTCTCTCTGGCCCCCTGATCTTCCATAGGCCTGGCCCACCTCCCCTTCATGGAAAAGGGAGTCCTGTGTCTCAGCTCCGGCCCTCTGAGCTGCGGCTGCAGGGGACTTTGGCTGGCTATTTAAAGCCACACACTCCCTCCACAGGTCTCTAGGCTGGAGACAGAACATGCCCACTCTGGCCACACCACTCCTCACACCCCCAGTGCCCAGTCGACCCCCTGATGTACCCCTAGGCCCTATCTTCACAGTGCTCAGCTCAGTCTTATCAACTCTCTCTAGCTCACCTCCTTCTGGAATCCCTCCCTGATCTCCCACCCCCAGGAGCTGTGTCTGCGGATCTCAGGCAGCGCGTCCTCCAGCACCTGCCTTCCCTGCGTGGCTGCCTTCAAAGAAGCACATTCCTGTTGTCCCAAACACACTGAGAAGCCCTGTGACGTAAGTTGCAATGTAGGCAGGTTGAGGGGCTGGTAAGAGAGGCGTGGAGTAGGTGTTGTTGATAATGGTGGTTTTGTTATTGGTGGTGGTGGTGGTGGTGAAGGTGGTGGTGACATAGGGATGCTGAAGGGATGTTAGTGGAGGTGCTGGTGGCAGTGGCAGTGGTAGTGAAAGGGGTTGTAATGCTGTTGGTGATGGTGCCGGTACTGTAAGTACTGGTGGTGGTGAGGGTGCTGGCGTGCAGGACATGGTGGTGATGCTGATGGTGTTGGCGCTAGAGATGCTGGTGGTGATGTTAGTGGCGGTGTTGATAGAGGTGGGGGAGGGGGAAGGTAGAGGCGATACTGGGGATAATACAGATAATACGCTAGAGCATGTCCTTTCCTGGGTCAAGTCGCACACTCTGGGTCACAAACAGCAGCATCTCACCTCGATGGTCAGTGTCTTTTGGGCTTCCTTGTGGCCATTTATCTTGGCCACCTTTTTGAGTTCCTGAAGTGCTCGGTCGGGTTGGCCTGTAGTAAGCAGCCATCGGGCAGATTCTGGCAGCCACCTGTTAAGGAAGCAGGTGCATAGCCAGGAGCTCATGAGCCCCAGGCTCTCCCCAGGCCAGGCAGGGAGGGGTGGCAGGTAGGGGCCTCCAGCCTAGATGCAAGCGAAGAGAAGCCAGACGCCTCTGTGCTACTGATGGGGAAGACCCGAAGGCCCCAGCGATTTCAGAATAAAGCTAAACCCCAACGCCTGGCTGGCTGCACCCTCGTGCTACCCTCATCAGGATTCCCTGGCCACTAGAAGCCGATGGCCTAGACACAGGGTGTCCCTAGATTCTGGGGCCATTTCTGTGAGAGAAACGTTTCATGCACTGTTTTTGTGTGTGTGTGTGTGTGTTTTTTCTGAGACAGAGTCTCATTATGTTGCCCTCTGTAGAGTGCAATGGCTTCACAGCTCACAGCAACCTCAAACTCTTGGGCTTAAGCGATTCTCTTGCCTCAGCCTCCCAAATAGCTGGGACTACAGGCAATTGCCACAACACCTGGCTATTTTTTGGTTGTAGTTGTCGTTGTTTGGCAGGCCTGGGCTAGATTTGAACCCACCACCTTCCGGTGTATGTGGGAAGCTAGTTGCTTCCCTAGCTGCTGAGCTATGGGTGCTGAGCCTGGTTTTTTTTTGTTTTTTTCCTTTAAGAACATTAAAAACATCACAGAGATGAATGATTTTATAAACCCAGTAGCTTTTCCCCAACCACGGGAGCAGATGGGCCAGGAGAAGCATTTTTCTGGAAAAGACACAGAGTTTTCTCACCAGAGCTCAGCCCTGTTTGCAGGGATGTGCAGAAGGGCTTCTGGAGGCTGCTTAACATTGTGGTGTAAAGGGGCAACTTGCTTGGGTTCAAGTCCTGCCTTTGGCGCTCACCAGCTGTGTGACCTCTCTGTGCCTCAGTCTCTTATCTGAAGATGGTGGTAATAACATCACCTTCCTAGTAAATATGTTAATACATGTGTGGTATTACAAGCTTCACCTGGTACACACACAATCAGCATGGCCAGGGCGGCTTAATAAGTGTAATTATGGGATGGCCTTCTTCCTTGCTTATTTATCCTGTTTATACAATATAAATTCCAGGTGGCCAGTGGCTTTTTGTCTGTTTTGTTCACTTGTGTGTTTCCAGTACCCGAAACCAATTGTTTCCCTGTTTTTCTTCCTTCAGCCCCGACCCAGGGAGGCATTTCTAGACCCCAGGGATATTTGCGGCAGCAAAAATAATGGTAGTGGCTCAGCGCCTGTGGCTCAAGTGGCTACGGTGCCAGCCACATACACCTAAGGTGGCGGGTTCGAATCCAGCCCGGGCTCACCAAGCAACAATGATGGCTGCAACCACAAAATGGCCGGGCGTTGTGGCGGGCGCCTGTGGTCCCAGCTACTTGGGAGGCGGAGGCAGGAGACTCGCTTGAGCCCAGGCATTGGAAGTTGCTGTGAGCTGTGATGCCACAGCATTCTACCCAGGGGGACAACTTGAGGCTCTGTCTCAAAAAAAAAAAAATAATGGTAGTAATAATATATTTTCATGCCCAACAATGATCCTCCCTGATGTGGAGGAGAGTAGGCTGGGGGTGGGGACTTGTGCCACTGCCCAGAGTGGCAGTGCCTGGGGAACTAGGAGAGCAGTTGGCTCAACTCTGGCCCAAGTCTGGACTGATGCCCCTGGATCTTCCAGTTTTTCAAAAGAAGGTAGAAATACAGTTTTTCTTTGTTTAAAAATATCTTCTGATTACTTTTGTGAGCCAATATCTCCTGATTACTTTGGGCATTGGAGCCAAAGCCCTGCTGGCTGGTCAGCATCTGCCAGGGCCGAGCGGCAACATAGGCCTCTGGCTGAAACACTCACCCCAAACTCTGAATCTAGAATGTCTCTCCCCATCGATGGCCCTACTCACTCCATTGCCCTTCTGTGGCTTCCCATGACTTGTGGCCTGTGGCCTTCCAGGGCAGTGGGAATGAGGGGACACCTTCTCACCCTGGATCTCCCGAGGTAGAATGTCGCTGGTACTGACCAGGAGATCAGGAAGATGGCCAGGAAGGGCACCGACACAGCCAGCTGGAGCACTCGCCAGTCCCGCAGGGCGAAGGCCAGGCCGGCCAGCACCATCTGGCCCATACTGTAGGAGCATCCCAACACGGTCAGGGTGACAGCCCTCCTGTGGGTCGTGGTCCACTCCACCACTGAAGCCAATGCAGACATGTGCCAGTGAGGCCTCGGGTGGGGCTTAGTCCCCATCCTCTCCTGCCCCCCAGGGTGGGAGCAGGATAGCCAGGGACTCACTCAGCGTTAATGTAGACAGGAAGATGCCAGCCATTCCAAAAGCAGTCATAAACCGGAGGCCACAGTAGACAAGGAAAGTTGGGGCAAAGATGGTGCTGGTGCCAGCCACGCCCACCTGCAAGCAGCTCCAGCTCAGTATCAGCTTCCGCCCAAACCTGTCACAGGAGACAAGCATATGGCCCATGGGGACTGGCACTTGCCTTCTGAGAGTTCAACAAAGGCAGGGGTCCTAGTGGGGGCAGCTCCTTCTTCTTTGAGCTTCTTGGAGTACTTCCCTGGTGCTCTTGTATGAAAGCGGCACCTCTCTCTCAGGAGGCAGAGCGGCCTTGTAGTCAAGAACACAGGCTTCAGCATCAGACACAGGGGTTTGAGTCTAGCTCTGCCCTTCCCGGGTGACCTTAGACGTGGAACTCAATGTTTTTGAGCCTCAGTTTCTCCCTCTGTAACATGGGGTATTCATCATTGTTCATAGGGCTGTTGTAGTGTACATGACTTGAGCAAAGGAGCCCACTCCTCGCCTGGAGCTGTGACAGTGGGGTCTGGAGACAAGCAGAGCCCACGACCTGCTCCCCATGCCCTGCAGCCTCCAGCCAGACACATGGGCAACTCAGGCACAGTGGACAGAGCAGAGGTGTGTGAGCAGCACCCGAGTGGCAGGGGGCTGGCTGCATGTGCAGGGCTGCCCCAGCACAAGTGGAGGGTAGTTACACATCAGGTAGCATCACCTGAGCAGGGCTAGGAGAGGGACCCCCATCTAGGGGCTTCAACTTTATCAGGGTGTGTGATGCCATCAGCTGAGAATGAGGGATAGTGTCCTCTGGCATCTTTAGAGGGATGAGAATGTCCTAACTGGCCACCAAGACCTCTGCCCTGGCTTTCATCTACCTTTCCAGGCCCCAGTGACCTGTGAGATGTCATTTGTCCCCTGACTGCACATGCCTGACACCCTTTTACCTCCTCCCCCCGTTTTGTGTAGTCCAGACTGGGCCACCCATTAGGTCTCTGCCCAGATGTCACTTCCTCCAGTCAGCCGCTCGTACCTCCAGGTGGCTCTGGTTCTATCCCTGTTCCTCAGCCCTGTTGTTTCTTGGGTCTGTCTCTCTAGGAGACTGTCAGTTACCTGAGGGCAGTGGCGCTCACTAAGCATGGTGCAATGGCTGAAGGTTGATTTCCCTCAGCACAGACTAACTTGGTATGAGGTTCACAGCCAAGTTCTTGGGAGTCTCTGGGAGTCTTCATCCCCTGGGGCCTGGTGATCGGTACTCGGACCCTGGAACCCTGTCTTAGGGACTGATGTCCATCTGATCCTTTTTTACCATCTGTTCCACAATTTGTGATTTATGTTGAGGGAGCCAGAAGGGGAGAGACACTTACCGGTGGGAGAGGAGACCCCAGACGAAGTTTCCCACCAGGATCCCAGACATGAAAATGGCCTGGGCCAGGGCCTTCAGGATCCGGGAGCCACACACCAGGTCCCACTGTAGGAGAAGGAGGCAGAACAGCCCGGCTCAGCGGACACTGGGCCTGGGTGTGGCTGAGGGAGCAGCCTGAGTCCTTGGGCCCCCCATCCACAAGGGGATCCCTAGGATCCTGGTGCCAGGCCACAGAGGAGGAAGGACTCTGTCAGCAGCAAGACAGAGTGTGACACAGCCCTGGGTCCAGCAGTGTGATGGCCATGCTGCATGAGATCTGGTTGCCAGTCTTGCAATGGCAGGTTCTCATGAGCAGGACAGCCTCGAAGGAGCAGAAGTGGTAGGAAAGTTAACAATATCTTTGTTTGTTTGTTGTTTTTTGAGACGGAGCCTCAAGCTATCCCCCTGGGTAGAGTGCCATGGCATCACAGCTCATAGCAACCTCCAACTCCTGGGCTCAAACGAGTCTCCTGCCTCTGCCTCCCAAGTAGCTGGGACCACAGGCATCCGCCACAATGCTCGGCCATTTTTTTTTTTTGGTTGCAGCCATTATTGTTGTTTGGTGGGCCTGGGCTGGGGATTTGAACCTGCCACCTTATGTGTACGTGGCTGGCGCCTTAGCCGATTGAGCCACAGGCGCCAGCCACCTTATGTGTACGTGGCTGGCGCCTTAGCCGATTGAGCCACAGGCGCCGAGCCAACAATATCTTTGTAAAAAGAAGTTTGGCAGGCAGCGTCTGGCAGTGGTTAAACCACAAGCTTGAATTCTACCACTGTGGGGTACACTTGCCTCAGTTACTGCCCCTGGCTGGGCTGTCCTCTGTAGAGACTGGCCTGTGACGCCATGCTCATCAGGGTATAATGATGGCTACAGAGGACTTGGCATGGTTCATCATGATTTTTTCAGTGGCTGCATCCCCAACCTGGACATCTGTCATCTGAACACCCCTACACCCTCCATCCCATCATGGAGGCCTGATAGTACCGCCGGCCTCTCTCCATCCCATGCTTGCCTGGGCGACTGTAGGAGTCTTCAGTGAGTCCTCCGCCCCGCCACCCTGCAAAGTGACCTTTTTGAAGGTATAAATGAGACCTCATCTATTTCTAGCTCCAACCCCTCCATGACTTAAAAGAAAATCCCAGCTCATCACCCCTGACCCTGACCCTGGCCCTGACCCTGACCCTGACCCTAATCCATCAGTTTGGCCCTACCCACCATTCCAGCCCCACCCCGCCTGTGCCCAGGTGTACTGGGCCCTGTTCTGCTCCTTCCAGCCCCGGACACTCTCCTGCTCATGACTTTTGTCCTGGCTGGGCTCTCCTGACCGTCACATGACTGATACCTTCTCTCGTCACCCATGTTGCCTCTTCACAGAAGCCTCCCCGACCACCCTGCCTCTGCCTCCCCACTCTCAGGACTGGTTTTTTTCCTTCATGTTCACTTATGACACCAGGGCGCACACCCTGACTGCTCTGATGGAATCAGCCGGTACATCAGCTGCTGGTCTCGGGGCAAGTTACTTGACATCTCTGTGCTTCCTTTTACTCACTGATTAAATGGGAACAATAATAGGACACCCCCCCACACACACACACATACATGCACACGCACAAGATTGTGATGAGGCTGCAACCACAGGAAAGCATTTGGAAAAGTGCCTGCCATTTAGAAGGTGCAGGATGAGGACGTGTGCTGCCGTGTCACTGGCTCAAACTCTGAGTGAGTGAAGTCGGCTCCTCGAAGACTTCCTTGAAATCCTGGATCCTGGCCTGGATCCGCATCTGGACCATCATCACCAGTCAGTACATATGTGTCGTGTGACAAAAGTTCTTTGCTTGGCCAAGCCTTGGTTAAGCTCGGACCATTCCCCAAGCCCATCTGTGCACTTGCTAGTAAAATCCAGTTTTAGCAAAGAAGTCCCCACCCCAACCTCAACATCTGGTCACCTGACAGACCTGATTAGGTTCCTCACCCTCCACGCCCCCTCCTAGGTGCTGTCTGATCATCCCAGCATGTCTCAGCAAGAATCCTGTCAGTTTGGTTTAGGCAGAACCCCCCCTTACCTCAGATGTCCCCCTGTGACTGAGTAGCTTGGAATCATAGCTGAAAAGTGCCCCAGGGCGGTGCCTGTGGCTCAAAGGAGTAGGGCGCTGACCCCATATGCCAGAGGTGGTGGGTTCAAACCCAGCCCTGGCCAAAAAAAAAAAAAAGAAAAGTGCCCCAACAGGGTCAGGACAGAGTGAGGCCAGAGAGGTAACCAGGAGCTAATGTCCAGAGGTGCCACCTGGACGCCCACTTGGGTGCCCCCCAGCACTTCCAGGAGCCTGGGAGCCAGTCCTTGCCTATAGACTGATTTCTGTCACTGGGTCTCCAACAGGACCATGTGGACACGGAGGGGCTAAAAGCTGGCCGAGAGTGAGGGGGCTCTGGGGAGGCATGTCCCTTCTAGGACAGGACCATTTTGTGTCCAGTCAACTGTGATCTGTGACTCTGAGCTCTAAGGTGCCAGGACTGGAATGGGTGGGAGCAGGGGAGGCCCTCACCTTGGTCACGATGGTGGAGGTGAAGGTGCTGTGGTCATAGACCCAGCCGTCCAGGCACGGCTCCGTGGCTGCCTCGCTCCAGTTGGTGGCTGTGGTGTTGGGTTCCAGGAGCTGCCACTGTGGTTGGCGGAAGCGGCGACACTGGTGGGGCTCATTGTTGGGGCCAGGTGGGATGGAGACAGCCAAGAGGGACTCAGGGGCAATATTTGCAGGGACCTCAGAACTATTGTCCAGCATGTGTGTCCAGCATCGGTGGCTTGGGACAGCAGCTGAGAAGTTCTCCAGAAGGATGTGGGAGGGCAGTAAGACAGAGGGGAGAAGGAGGGTGAAGACCTGTAGGGCCTGGAAGAGACCCACACCCCCAGCTTGCTCTAAGAGCTTCAAGAATGCCATGGACAGAGCTGCCCTGGAGTCCGTGAACAGGCTGGCACCTGCCTGTGCTTGGAGTCCACTGCAAAGGCCAGAGCCCGCACTGCCAAGACCTTCTCCCTCCCTCTCCCAGGCTGGGTGGGCACGGAGTAGCTGTCCAGTGACTGGTTGAGTCAGTCCCAAGATGCCCTGAGATCCTCCAAGGGAACGCCTCCTTGTTCTGTGTCCAGAATGACCACTCTTCGGGGCAGGGGGAGGGAGTAATCAGGGGACAAAGCTCATTGTGCCCAGGCTGCCCACCAAGTCCAGACCAGGGAAGCCTGAACCACCTTCTGGGTTCTCCAGCATCCAAAACTAAAAGTTAAGCAGTTAATTTTTAAAAAAAGACATAATGCTGTGATATTACCAATTTCAGTTGTGGAAGAAAGAGTTGTTGCCTCATTGTGTTGGTTAAAACTTAATCTGCAAGGGCTTCTGGGTGAGGAAGGCGGGCTCAAGTCTCAGGGCCTGAGGCCTTAGCAGCTCCCTGCTGGCTCACTGATCTCATTCTTAAATCTTAAATCTTTAGAACCTTCTACAGGGGGTCTTTTAAATCTGAAAACTGTTGGCCTAACCTAAGTCCATCCTGACAATCAGTTCAAGCCAGACGTGAGGCTTAGGATGGGCCTTTCCCAGGCGGGCGGGGGCAGGGTGCCATGGTGGGCAGTGCTGGCAGGAGCATCGGCCTGTGCTCTTTTCCTTCCTGAAGCGCACCTCCCACCAGGCAGTGCCAGGGAGACCAGCTTGCCGACGTGCTATTTCAGGAAGCTTCTATTCCAAGGTTTTAGGTTGCCTTTAATAGACGGTGAGCTCCCTCAGTGTGGAAACCATGGCTACCATTTCCTGGTATCTCTTAGAAGTCCCTATGGCCCGGAGCTGAGCAGGTGGGAAGGTTGGGGAATTGAGCAAAATCACACCTCTGTGACCCAAAGTCTGAGGCCACTGGGGAGGGGCAAAGCCATCCCTGCCCTAGGGCCCACTTGGGCAATGCCTCTTACTGAAAGCTGTCCTGGCTTAGAGGGCTTGCTGTGTGCCCTCTCATTCATTCCTTCTAGCAGTCCAGGAGAGAAATGGTGCTAATTCTCTTAAATGAGGGGACTGAGGCTCAGAGAGGGCAGGCAGTTCACCCAAGGTCACACAGCAGAGCCTGGATTCAAGCCAGACACCTAAAACCCGAGCTCTCTGTGATGCCTCTGGGCAGCTGCTGTGTGGTCTAGCCTGTCATGGACCAAATCCCAGCACAAAGCTGAAATTCAGGATGTGGGTCAGAATTAGGGTCAGCTCGAAGTCACTGTCCGGAGTGTGAGAGGGAAGCTGCTGAGTCAGTTTGGGACTCAGAAGTGCTGGAAGTGTAGGTGAGGTGTGGGTGGGTGTCTGGACCCTGAACTTCTGAGAATCTCCCTAAGGGGCCCAGCCAAGATGGCAGCCAGCCAGGAAGCAGGGGAGGCAAGATTCTAGGCCCGGATCTCAAAGCCCAGACTCCTTCCTGACTCTGCCTCTCCAGGCAGGAACTCATTATGAATTTTAAAATAGCAAATAGAGATTGGGGGTGGGGGAAGAACCAGCCCAAACTGAAGCACAGGAAGCTGCAAGAGTTGGGCTGCCTTGGCCAAGCAGCCCAGAGGCTGAAACTTACATGCAGACTCCTGCTAGATTCTGGTGTTGTGCAAACACCCTCCTAATGGGGGCAGGCCTGCACCTCAGAAGCAGTGGCCTCCTCCATCTGGCCTCTGGTCCCTGGTCTACGAATTGAAATGTTACTATGCTGGTGTTTGCGAACTTCAGCAGGTATCAGAAGCCATAGGAGGGGGGCTAGGCTGGGCCCAGGAATGTACATTTTCAAATAAGCTCCCAGGAGATCCTGCTGCACTGGGATCCAGGACTTGCTTTGAAAGGCTGCTAAACTACAAGGTGTTCAGGAAGAAATTAATTTCTCTTTATCCTTCCTCTTTCCATATGTTTTAAACTGTTTTTTTTTTTTTCTTCTTCCCTGTCTTTGGCCTGTTATGGACACCCCAGGCTTTGCTTACAGCAGAATGTCAAACCTCCCGGATTTGCCAGAAGGCTCCCGGAATCTCCAACTGACTTTCCCTTTGCAGGCCAAGGAATTTTTAATTGGTATTTTCTGTTTTTCTGGGGCTGCTGGGGGCAGGGCTCGGTGCAGCTGCTCCGCCACCTGGTGGTCATACCTGGGACGGCAGCATTTCCAGAACCAGGCTCGTCCTTGCCTAGGTGTCCATTGTCTAAGGGTCCCCAGGTAGAGGTGGGGAGATGGTGGCTTGGGGAAGAACAAAGGCAGCCCCAGATTATAGTCGCCAATGCCTCTGGTGTGTTTCACTAAACTTATTTGTGTAAAGTGAACCTGGCGTTACTATAGAACCTGAATTGCCTTCAGAGCTGATTTTCCTAGTCAAGGAAATCCCATAGATTAGACCCAAGGCAAGGATGGCTACCAAATAACCTTCAACAGTCCACTTCCCTTCTCTGAACGGTAGTGTCCTCATCTCTAAGATGGTGTCTTCCATGTAAGGTAGTAAGACTGAATGAGATGATGAATGAGCCTGACAATAAATAGTAGTCATTGCCATCACCATCACCACCACCACCACTACCATCATCATCACTATTGCCATCAGCATCACCATAACTATCACCATCATCATCACCATTTCTATTACCATCATCATTGTCACCATCACTATCACCATGATCACCATCACCATAACCATCACCTTGTTTGGCCTCTCCGTGCAATTCTGGAAGAACCTGGAGTTGGCAGAAGGTGAGGATCTTTCCTAGATTCACATTGTGGTGGGGACTGGGCCCTCCAGGGGCTCAGATCCTAACTCCGGTTTCCTTGCTTCTCCACTGTATCTGTGTGAAGATGTCCCATGATCCATCAGAAAGTCAAAGAAACAGTCACCATAAAATATCAAATTATCGGCTCGGTGCCTGTGGCTCAATCGGCTAAGGCGCCAGCCACGTACACCTAAGGTGGCGGGTTCGAATCCCCAGCCCGGGCCCGCCAAGCAACAATGATGGCTGCAACCAAAAAATGGCCAGGCATTGTGGCGGGTGCCTGTGGTCCCAGCTACTTGGGAGGCGGAGGCAGGAGACTCGCTTGAGCCCAGGAGTTGGAGGTTGC
>CAUYQV010003032.1:0-23681 GCA_963574575.1 Galagoides demidoff
TGTGGTCCCAGCTACTTGGGAGGCGGAGGCAGGAGACTCGCTTGAGCCCAGGAGTTGGAGGTTGCTATGAGCTGTGATGCCATGGCACTCTACCCAGGGGGACAGCTTGAGGCTCCGTCTCAAAAAAAAAAAAAAAAATGAAGTTCTAAAACGGGACCCTGACCTTTGTGGTTCTGTGGTCAGTCCTGGCGCAGGAGGGTGCACATGGGTGCTGTCACGGGGGAGGAAGTGCTAGCTAGAACCACAGCCCAGCGCTGTCTGCACTTGGGAGTGGCCACTGGAGCGCAGGGCCGGCTCCGCAAACCCACACAGTCCTGACCGCCTGTGGCTGGTACTCTGCGCAAGGCCCATGACTTCTACACAGGAAGCACAACCTAGGCTCAGAGAGTATCTCCCAGCAGCGTCTTCAGCCTTCAGCCTCTCCAGTCTCCTCTCGCTCAGAAGGGGTGGAGGAGCACCAGGGCTCTCACAGCCGTCTTCTCCCACCTGCAACATCCTGCCACTGTGCGGGCCGGTGGTGACCTCCTCACCCAAGCACTCCTGCTCTCAGACCTGTGGACCAGCGCCTCCTGGTGGCAAGCTGCATTACAGCAGGGTGGGGCAGGAAGGACCCAGCCCCGGTCCTCCACCTGCAGAGGACTGAGGGAACCTGGGAGGAAGGAAGCTGGGGGACCAAAAGACCCTGCCGTGTGACCCCTCACCCATCTGCCTATCCGCCATAGCAAAGCCCCCTCACGGTGGAGAAAACTGAGCAATGGGGTAGTGATGCTTCCAAAGCCACTTGTGGAGAGAGATGCCTCAAAAAATCAAACACTGATCACAAAAGGAATGTCTATGATCCGAGGTTTACTAATAAGTCCAAGAGCCTTGGGGTTTGTTGGCTGAAACTAGCTTTATGCAAATACAGATGAGAAGAAGGTGGGGGTGGGAGAAATGCTGACTTTTGTTTGTTCACTGTCCCTCAGGTGAGGAGTCTCTGAGGATCCCTTCCACCCCTAGACTGCCAAGAAATTTGGTGGACTATGGGAGATTTTCTCTGGCTTCCCAGCTGTAAAAATAGAACTGGTGCTCCCCGGGCATGTTGGAATGCAGAGTCAGAAGAAACATCTTCTGGAAGCAGCAGCCGATCTTCTCTTCCCAGTTGAGGCCCCTCCTGCAGCCTCACTTCACAGCCTTCCCACCCACGAACATCACTTCCCTCCTTTTCCTCCATCCTAGGTGGGATTATACCGTTGTATAATGAGGAAAAGTATTCACTGCCACTGTTAAAGCACAGTAAGACAGGCTTCATTCAGGACCGTCCTGCTAGGTATAGGGACCAAGGCGATGGGATTTTGCAGTAGGGGAGAGAGATCAGACTCAACTCTGAAAACAGCACTGGCAAGCCGAACTTAACAGCCAAGGAGATGGAAAAATACTAAGAGGAAAGAGCAGGATATGGGGGATTTCAGCTGAACGGACTTCACAAAATTCTTGCTAAGATGGGCCAGAGTAGTCAGACATCACCTGAGAAATGGTGGAGGATAAGGAATCTGATCAGTGCTGGCCAAAAATAAGTGACAAGCAAAAATCTCAGTCAATGAAAGTTTATTAAGCCAAAGTGCAGAACACACCAGGAAAAACATGAACCATGACAAAACTGTGGCTGTTTTGCCAAAGAGGGATTTGGAAGTTTCAGCATGTAAAGGCACATAAACAGGAAAAAGGGGGAGGGAGGTTAGGGTAGTGAGACAAAATGTTTTTATTATTGTGAGACTGAGGAAAATCTACATATTACATAAGGCAGGTAAATGTTAGAAGAGAAAAGGGAGTGAAGGAAGGATCAACTATGTAGGTGTCCCTAGGTGGGTGGAAGAATGTCTGCTCCTGTCTTCTCTCTGTTCTGCTGCCTGTGAATATAAACTTGTAATTCAGGATTAGTGTGGAACTGAACAGACTTTAGGTAAAGGAGTTAGACATAGCCTGCAGACCCTAAGTTACAGTTTGTGTGTCCTTGCTTATGGAAAGTCAACAAGGAATTTCCTTATTGAGTGATCTGCAGGGCCAGTTCTTCACACTGAGAAGAAGTCTGAGGCCTTTATTTTCCCTTTTGCATAAAGAGTTGAGGGTAGCCCTAAAACTTTTTGTTTTCTTATATCAGGTGTCTAGGGCAATCAAATATAGAGGGTGGGGGATTATTGCTAAACTGACTTAGCTGGATTTTACAAGGAACTGCACAGATGAGCCCAGGAGAAGGGCTCAGGAGCTTGAGTACATTATGGTCAAGCAAAAAATCCTTGTCACTAACAACCGTGTATATTATCAACCCACCCTCCCAACCCTATCTGCTTTGGAAAGATATCCTCTACTCCTGAACACTTACTTCCTACTCCCTAATACCAAGAGCCTTCAGTAATCCAAAGCAAGGTAGATGTCCTCAGGGAGGTGGAAGAAGGGGACAGAAGCACAAGTGAACCTACCATTCAAGTATCAAGAGCTCTTCCTCCCCTCAGTGAAAAGAATTCCAGGCCTAGATTATTTCAAGGGACTGTAACAAACCTTCAAAGAGCAGATAATTTCAGTGTTACTTAAAATATACAGACACAGAACATAGAGTAAAATGTCCTAATTAGTTTTATGAAGTTAATTTAAAACTGATATTAAAATGATTGATTGCATACAATAAAAGAAAACCAGATCCTAATCTTGCTTCCAAATAGTGAGAAAACAATTCTAAATAAAATATTTTTATACAGAATATAACATAGTAAAAATATATATGTAATACCAGGTCAGGCTCATTCCAGATTGTAAGAATGATTCAATACAAAGAAATTCATTTATTAAATATTACACCTATATTTTTTAAAGCATATCATCACTTTCTTTGCCTCTGATAAGTAATCTGACAAAATCAATCCCCATGACTGATTTAAAAAAAAAACTCAATATAAGAAAAATCAATATATTATTTATTCACATAATTATATGCATGCACACACAAATAAGCCCCCAAACTAATATCTCTTTTGATGAAGAAACACTAGAGATAGTCCTGCTAAAATCAGGGAAGAGGCAAACATACTCACTATTGCTATGACTATTTAACAACTTACTGAAAGTATTACCAATTCAATTAAGAGAAAAAAGATTTGAAGATATACAAATTAGAAACAAGGAGATAAACCTATGTCTACATATAGATGATTACATAAATAGAAAATCCAACAGAATCAAAGGAAAAATGCCATAAGTAATCGAAGAATTCTGTAAATTAGCATAGTCTTCCTTTTTGTGATCATTTACCACTTGCAAAGTATTTTGGAAGAAAGCCCCCTGTTTTTATAACAGCAGCAAAAAAAAACCCAAAATACTTAGGAGCAAATTTAATGAGAAATGTACATAATCTCAATGAAGAAAACTTTACTACCATGAATCAGCTATTCAAATATATTTTTGAATGAAATCCTGTAAATACCAAAAGAAAACATGGGTGAATTCTTTTAAAACCTGGAAATGAAAAAAGTCACTTAACTGTGACTCAAAATCCAGAACCAATAATTAAAATTTGATGATGAAATGGATTACATGAGTGTTTTTAAAAGCCTTTTACATTACTATAGCATCACAAAGGTCAAATGACAAATTAGGAAAGAATATTTGGAACCTACGTCATAGCCAAGTGATTAATCACCTTAATATAAAGACTTCTCAGAAATTGAGAAGAAAAATACCAACTGATATATTGAAATATCTAAACTGACAGTTCATAGAAAAAGAAACACAAATGTTCCTTAAACATATGGAAAGTTCCTTAACCTCAGTCATAAAGAGATACATGAAACTCGAAATTATAATACCATTACTCCCTGCCCCACCAACTGGCAAAAAATCAATATTTTGATGACATATTCTATTAGTCAGGCTGTGGGGAAGAAACACTGTCATTTATTGTTAGGAATACAAAATAATACAACTCCTCTGAAGGAGAATTTGTCAATATCTATCAGGATCACAACTATATTTACCCTTTAACCCAGAAATTCCACTTCTAGAAATCAAAAGACAAAACTGCACAAATCTGAAATGACACATGTGCAAAATTATTCACTGAAGCATTATATGGACTAGAAAAAAAAAGAAAAAGAAAAACTCAAATGTCCATCAATAGTGTAATGGTTGATAAACCATTGTACCTGCACACCACGGAGAACTAGGCAACCATGAAAAGAGTGAAGGTGATCTCAGTGAATTCATGTGGAGTGATTCCTAGAGGATATTGTCAAATGAAAAAGCAAAGTACTATATATGCTACTTTTGTGGGAAAGGAAGTAAGACTACAATACGAATTTGCCTGTATTTGAGATAAGAATCACTGTAAGAATTAACCAGAAATTAGTTTTTAAAATTGGTTACCTTCAGGTAAGGGGGTATGGAGGGAGCCAACTGAGATGAAAGAGAAACTTCTGTAAGTATGCCTGTCACTTCTAAAACATGTACTATTTCACATATTCAAAAACTACATATTAGTATGGTCTAAACGTTTCCCCCAAATCTAATCCCCAATATGATGGTGTTAAGACCTGGGGCCTTTTGAGAGGTGACTAAGTGATGACAACAGAGCCCTCAAGACTAGAAGGCTGAAGAACCTTGTTAGTTAGCCTTTTCCACCATGTGAGGGCCAGGCTAGAACAAGGAACCATTTATGAGAAACATGCCCTCACCAGACACCAAATCTTCTAGCACCTTGATCTTGGACTTCCCAGCCTCCAGAACTGTGAACATTAAATTTCTGTAGTCTATAAATTACCCAGTCTAAGGTATTTTGCTAGAGCAGTCCAAATAGATTGAGACATACATAAAAAATAAAAAGAAAAGTCATCCCTAAAATCAAAGGGAAAGAAGAAGCAAATTAATCTAATTGCTTATAAAATTAATAACATAATCACACAGAAAAAGTAATTATTTCAACTGAGTTTATTTATTTATTTGGCTTTTTTTTTTTAATGAAACGCTTCACAAATTTGCGTGTCATCCTTGTGCAGGGACTGTGCTAATTTTCTCTGGATCGTTCCAATTTTTAGTATATGTGCTGCCAAAGCAAGCATGTGGTAGGGTTTTTTTGTTTGTTTTTGTGGTTGTTGTTGTCGGGTTTTGCAACTTAGATGAATTGTAGCATACTGACATCAGGGCTTTCAGTGTACCAGTCACCAGAGTAGTATATATCCTACTCAATAGGTTGATATTTATCTGTTACTCCCCTTCCATTCTCCCCCTTTATTAGTTTACAATGTACATTATAGCTCTTTATAGATACATATATCCTTCAGTTAGCTTCCACTTAAAAGTAAGAATATCTGGTATCTGTCTTTCCATTCTAAAGATGCTGTATTTAGGATAGTGGTCTCTAGTTCCAACCAAGTTGCTGAAAAAGACATTATTTTATTCCTCTTCATGGCTAAGTAGTACTCCATGGTATTTATACACCACATGTTCTTTATCTACTCATTAGGTGATGGGGGGTTGGGTTGATTTTATTTTGCAATTGTAAATTGTGCTTTAATAAACATTCAGTTGCAGGTGTCTTTTTGATAAAATGACTTCTTTTCCTTTGGGTAGATAGATACCCAATCATGGGATTGTTAGATTGAGCAATAAGTCTATTTTTAGTTCTTTGAGAAATCTCCATATTGCTTTCCATAGTAATTGTACAAGTGTATCTTCCAGAGTGAACTATACAAGTTAACCATGTATAAGTATTCCCTTTTCCCTGCAACCATGCCATCTATTGTTTTTTGATTTTTTTAATAATGGCAATTCTCATTGTAGTTTTAATTTGCATTTTCCTAATAATTAGTAATGTTGAGCATTTTTGTGTGTTTTCTGGCCATTTCTCTATCTTCTTTTAAGGAGTATCTGTTCATGTCTTGTACCAACTTTTTGGTGAGGCTATTTGTTTTTTTCTTGCTGATTTGTTTGAGTTCTTTGTATAATCTGGATTATTAGCCCTTTATCATATGTATAGTTTGCAAATATTTTCTCCTATTATGTAGGTTGTCTATTTACTCTGTTGATTATTTCCTTTGTTGTGCAGAAAATTTTTAGTTTAGTTAGATCCCATTTATTTACTTTTGTTGTTTCTATATTTGTTTTGGGGATATTAGTCATAAATTATTTGTCTAGGCTAATGTCTAAAAGATTTTTTACTACATTTTCTTCTAGAATTTCTATGGTTTCATGTCTGAAATTTGTGTCTTTAATTCATTGTGAGTTAATTTTTGTATATGGTTAGAGATAGGGACCCCCATTTGAGGACAAGGGATGCCAGTTTCCTAGGGATGGGCAATTTCATGAAGGGAACACCCTGACATTTTGCCCTCAGCAAAAGGGACTGTATCCATTCATTTGTTAACATGCTCATTAACTTTGAAAAAGTGTTTTTCCACCTACCAACTCCTGGCCAAATGTAATACTCAAGACTATATATACCCCTAGACAAAGGGGACCCATGCCGAAATTTTCCTACTTAGGTCTTTCCCACTGCCAGAAGCTCTGATGCTTTCTGTATTCCTTTCTGTCTAATAAATCCTATCTTACCACTGATCTATGGTCCATAGGTTCATTCTTTGAATCTTTGAGACCAAGGGTCTATTGAAGAAAGAAATTCCAGTAACAATGTGATGCCTCCAAACGTGTTCTTTTTGCTTAAAATTGCTTTAATATTTAGGCTCTTTTTTTTTTTTTTGGTTTCACATGAAGTTTAAGATATTTTTTTTTAGATCCATGAGAAATGATATTGAAACTTTGATGGGAATGAGTTGAATCTGTAAATCACTTTGGGAAGTATGGAGATTTTAGCAATGTTGATTCTTCCACTCTGTGAGCATGGAACATTTTGCCATTTGTTTCTGTCATGTGTCATTTCTTTCAACAATGTTTTGTAGTTCTCCTTGTAGAGATCTTTCACCTTCTTGATTAAGTGTATTCCTAGGTATTTTATTTTATTTCTAGATATTGTAAATAGTTTTGAGTTCTTGATTTGACTCTCAGCTTGACTGTTATTAGTATATAGAAATGCTATGAATTTGTATATGCTAATTTTGTAACCTGGAACTTTCCTGAGTTTATCAGTTCTAAGAGTCTTTTGATGGATTTTTCAGGATTTTCTAGGTATAATATATCATCAGCTAACAGGGAAAGTTTGTTAGCTCTTTCCTGATTTGGATGTCCTTTATTTCTTTCTCTTGCCTGATTGCTCTGGCTAGGACTTCTAGTACTACGTCAAATAGAAGTGGTAACAAGGGGCCTATTTGTCTTGGTTTAGTTCTTCAACTGAGTTTAAAACTTAGCACACTGAATTTCCTTTGTGGAATATAATGTAAGATTATATATATATATTCTATTCATCCTATTGTACTGTTATTTTAAGTAACAACACAAAATATGCAATTACATTAATGTTAGAAACTAAGCATTTCACCTTAAGAAAAAATAGATATTTAGAAGTACAAATTCAAATAAGTAAAACTCTGTGTTAAATTTGAATGGGAACTGTCATTACAAAGCTATGATTTAAAATATATATATAAGCATACTCCATTTTATTGCTCTTTACTACATTTTGCAGATAGGGTGGTTTTTTACAAAGTGAAGATTTGTGATAACTCTGCATGGAGCAAGTCAATTGGTGCCATTTTTCCAACAGCATGTGCTTACTTCATGTCTCTACATCACATTTTTTGTTATTCTCACAATGTGTCCTTCTTTTTCATTATTACTGTATCTGGTATGGTGATCTGTGATCAGTGATCTTTGACTTATTATTATAATTATTTTGGGACACTACAAATTATGCCCATGAAGGATGGCAAGCTCAATCAATAAATGTTGTATGTGTTCTGACTGCTCCACCAAACTGGCCATTATGCTATCTCTCAGCCTCTCTTCAGGTTTCCCTATTCCTTAATATACAACAATATTGAAATTAAGCCAATTAATAACCCTACAATGGCCTCTAAGTGTTCAAGTGAAAGGAAGAGCCACACACCATTCACTTTAAATCAAAACCTAGAAATAAGCTTATGAATAAGACCTGCTGAAAGTCAAGACTGGCCAAAATCTAGCCCTTTTGCCCCAAACAACCAAGTTGTGAATACAAAGGAAAAGTTCTTGGAGAAAATTAAAAGTGCTATCCAGTGAACACATGAATGATATGTGTAAGAATATATCAATAATACAGGCTTATTGCTGATATGAGGAAAGTGTTAGTAGTATGGTGTTGGGCATCCAGTGGACCCCAACCTGGGACAGTGGTCAGCAAGGGAGGTGGCATTGAGGAAATCACAAAATTTGCACCAAACTTAGTGCATAAAACCAGAAGCCTGCAAGGACATACACTGTTTCATGTGCCTGGTGGCAGCCTGAAAGCAATGCAGCACCTGTCCTGTTTCCTGGTATTCTTTCATTGGGTACATAACAGAGCAGTCATTGGTGAGCAGTTAAGGTTAAGAATTAAAGAGGGGAGATTATTTCCCCAGGAAGGTTGAGTAAAGGGAAAGCAAGGACATAGGGTAATGGAACATCTGAGGTGGCCAGATAACAGAGCAACCAGAAGAGAGAGAGGAGAGCAAGTCTCATCTCCTCAAACAGACATCTCAGCGTCTTTAGCCTAAGCTACAAGTTGATGGCCTCAGCTCACCTGCACTGCTGATTTTCCAATGCAGGGATAGTCACATAGACATTCCCCTGACTGGGCACCTTACCCTGAGTTGGAAGGTCCATGAGGAATTCAGCCTGTCTACCTCCCACAGTATGAATAGAAGATCAAACCGACCACAACATCCCCATAAGCCAACACCTAATCCAGAACAAAATCCTAACTTTCTTCAATTCTATGAAGCCTGAAAGTGGTGAAGAGGTTGCAGAAGACAAGCTTAAAGCTAGAAGAGGTTGCTTTCTGAGGTTTGAGGAAAGAAGCCACTTCTATACAAAATACAAGGTGAAGTAGCAAGTGCTAATACAGAAGCTACAATCAGTTATGCAGAAGATCTAGCTAAGATAATTAAGGAAGGTGCATATGCTAAACAACAGGGCTTCCATGTAGACAAAACAGTCTTGTATTGGAAGAAGATGCCATCTAGGACCTTTATAGCTAAAGAGAAGTCAATGTGTGCCTTCAATGCTTAAAAGGACAGGCTGATTAGGGGCTAATACAGCTGGTCACCTTCAGTTTAAGCCAATGCTCATTTACCTTTCTGAAAATCCTAGAGCTCTTAAGAATTATGCTAAATCTTCTTTGCCTGAGCTCTATAAATGGAAGAACAAAGCCTAGATGACAGCATATCTGTTTACAGCATAGTTTGCTGGATATCTTAAGCTCATGTTAAGATGTACTACTACTCAAGAAAAGATCTCTTGCAAAATATTACCATTCACTAACAATGTGCATTGTCACCCCAAGAGCTACAAATGAGATTAATGTTGTTTCACAGCTGATAACACAGCATCCATTCTGCAGCCCTTGGATCAAGGATTAATTTTAACATTCAACATTTATCATTTAAGAAATATATTTTATATGGCAATAGCCACCATATATAGTGATTCTTGTAATAGATATAGACAAGGTAAATTGAAAACCTTTCAGAAAGGATTCACCATTTTAGATGTGATTTACAGGAGGAGATCAAAATATCAGCATTAATAGGAATATGAAATAAGTTGGGTAACATTGAAAGGTTCAAGATTCTAGTAGCAGAAGAAACTGCAGACGTGGTGGAAATAGCAAATGAACTAGAATTAGAAATGGAGCCAGATGTGACTGAATTGCTGCAATCTCATGACAAAATCTTAAGAGATTGGAAGCTGCTTTCTATGGATGAGCAAAAAAAAGTGGCTTCTGGAGATGGAATCTGCTCTTGATGAAGATGTTGTGAACATTGTTAAAAGGACAGCAAAGGATCTGGGATATGATATGAACTTAGTTGATAGAGAAGTGTCAGGGCTTCAGAGGATGGACTCTAGATTTTTACTGTGGGCAAAATGCTACCAAACAGCTTCACATGCTACAGAGAAACCTTTCATAAAAGGAAGACAAAACTGATGCAGCACACTTCATTGTTGTCTTCTTTTTAAAAAATTTCCACAGCCACCCAAATCTTTAGCAACCACCAGCCTATCAGTCAGCAGCCATCAACACTGAGGCAAGACCCTCTGCTAGCAAAAAGATTACAACTTCCTCAAGGCTCTGATAATTGTTAGCCTTTTTTTAAGCACTTAAGTATTTTTTCATTTAACGTACATTTTTATACATAACACCATTGCACCCTTAGTAAACTTCAGTGTAGTGTAAACATAAGTTTTATATGCACCAAGAAACAAACAAACAAAAAAATTGTGTGACTTACTTTATTGCAATAGTTGCTTTATTGCAGTGGTCTGAAATGGAAGTTGCAGTATCTGTGAGGTATGCTTGTATTGTCTGGCTCTGCCCATTGGAAGAGCCAACAAAACAAAACATATCAATAATATTCCAGTAACCATGAGGATCCCTAGAGCCAGATTGTGGTTTCTAAGTACCATTCAGCATGTAAGAAACTAGGACTTTCTAAAGAAAAATTACCCACTCCAGGTTTGGAGCAAAGAAGATACAAAGCAAGCCTACGGCATCTCATTTTTGCAGGAAACAAGGAAGACGTCAAAGATTAATGGCATTGTGTCAAAAAGACAGAAAAATTTGAAAGGGCCACAACTGGCCAAAGTTTGATCAATCAGAGAGTGAAGGACAAAAATGGCTATACCAATGTAGTAAGGGCTAACAACATATAAATGACACTCAAAGGTCAATACCACAAACAAATCAAACCTCATGTCTCCCTTGGAGGTGGCATTTTATCAACTCTTGAAGCTGAAAATTGGTAATTAAATGTAAGAATCACTTATCTTTTCTTTCTAGTTGGAACTGTATTTAAGGGCAACTAAATAGCCCAGATGGTGAGGAAAAGCACTTCTTTACAGAATAATTCCACCTAATAAATGTAAAACAAATTTCATGACCCCAAATGAAATAGTTTCTCTAGTTGAGGATCAACAAAGAATACTAACCTGATGGCAAAGCAGATCTTCCGAGGGCAAAAGCAGCCTGCACAGATTGCTTACTGATCACAAGGGGAAAAAATGTAACTGTTCAATGTAGGCCCCAGCCATCACCACTTTATCCCACATCACTTGAATTTGAACAGTCAGACATACCGTAGCATCTAAGAGAAGCCAGTGTGGAAAGGACAGTATGACCTATGAAATGTTCTTGTCTAAAATGTTTGTCCTGAACTTAATCAGGTGCTTTGCTATAACTTCTAGTTATAGTAAATTCAGTACAGCTTCTAAATAAACAAGTTAAATTACTCTCATATAAAGCAGAAAGAAAAATGTAAAATGTGGGTCAATTGCTTTAACAAGACAATGTCATGGGGCCGGGGGAAGAGGGGGCTGAGGGTATTCTAGATTCAAATAAATTTAGTAGACATAACAGCCCAGTGCAATGTATGGATTGGCTCTTTTTTGAATAAAGAGATTTGGGAGTATAATTATAGAAAATTAAGTATGGATAGGGCATTAAGTTATTTTAGCAAACTATTGTTAGTTTTCTTAAGTGTGTGTTATGGACTGAGATTTTCCCCCCTGCCCAAATTCATATGTTGATGTCCTGACATCAGAACTGTGACTATAGTTGGAGATAGATCCTTCAAGTAGGTGAATAAGATGAAATAAAATCTTTAGGGTGGGTCCTAAGCCAATCTAACTAGTGTCTTTATAAAAAGAGGGAATTTGGACACAGAGAGACAAAAAGACAGAGGGACAACCATGGGAGGACATGGCAAGAAGTCAACTGTCTGTAAGCCAAGGAGAGACACCTCTTTGAAGAAACCAAACCTGCCAACACCTTGATCTTGGATTTGCAGTCTCTAGAGCTGTCAGAAAATAAATTTCTGTTGTTGTAAACCATCCAGTCTGTGGAATTTTATTATAGTAGCCCTGGCAAACTAATACAGTGTGATAAGGATATTGTAGCTATGTAGGAAAACTTTTTTAGAGAATTCTACTAAAGTTCTTAAGTGCGAAATGTCATAATGTCTATAATTTTTAAATCTTTAAAAAATAAATGAAGGCAACATGGCAAAATGTTAATTGTTACATTTAGGTGATAGTAATATGGTTATAATTATCTTCTTATTTCTTTGTAAATTCAAAATTCATAGTAAAATGTCAAAGTGGAAAGAAAGGAAACCCTCAAGTACAACTGAAAAATAGTGCACAATTCAGAGGGAGAGCAGGAGAAAGAGCTCCTTACAAAGAGATGTTCAAGGCCTCTATCTTTTAACATATCTGAACATGATACGGGGGATTAGAATTAAATTGCACATTGCATCAGAGGAATTGCCAGTGGAAGACTATGAGATGAGAACAATTAAAAATGAATTTGGTTTGGCTGGAAAACATTACTAACTTCAGTAGCTTACATGAACTCCTAAACATTTAAGTATAAAATACTGTTCAGCATAATAATAATTATGCATACAACTGAAAAATACAGTTGGAAATGTATAATTAATTCAAAATGTCATAATAATTAAAGGAGAGTTTCTGTATTAAGCCAAATTCCTTATATTGGATAGGCAGTTACTAGTCTGAGCTAAGGCTGTGTGATTCTCTGTCACAACAAACTTAACAGCCCTCACACATTTCTTCCTGTCAATCAATCAACAAACATTGAGAACTTCCTTTGCAAAACTGTTATGCTAGGCATTATGGCTGATGCAAAGAAGAAAAGCCTACTTATGGAGTTTGCGATCTAGGTAGACGTTTTACACCCAAACAAAAATTAGGTAAAAACTAAGGAAAGGTGTAAGGATGAATAATGGGTACAGACAAAGAAAGGGTGGGTTTTGTGGGGTAGTCATTTGTTTCTGGTAAAAGGAGAAAGAGGTAGTTGTATGGATGAAACAAGGATGTCTAATCTCAGAGCAAAGAGATGTATCTAAATAATATAAAAGCTGATGTGGAGGAAGTCACAACCGGTGGCATGCTGCCACTCCCTCAGCAGAGTCGTCATGGCAAAGTTAATGCACACCCAGGCAGCACCTCAGAAACATGACGGGACATTCAGGCATTCTTAGACTGTTTGAAAGCACGTAATTATGAAAAACGAAACATGAATGTAGATGGTATCAGGGCTTAACAGAAGGTATGATAAATGTCTCAGTAAAAGAGAGGGCTAATAATTCCTAAGTCCCAGCCTGGTCCTAAAATCGTTGGTGTGGACAGTCTGCTCCCTTGGTCAGGCAGAGACAAGTGGTAAGTACAGATGTTTGACGCTCCTATAAAAGCGTCTGGAGCCAGATGTGGTGGCTCACACCTATAATCCTAGTGCCTTGGGAGACTGAGGTATGTGGATTGCTTGAGCTCAGGAGTTTGAGACCAGCCTGAGCAACAGAAAGACCCTGTCTCTACTAAAAATAGAAAAACTAGCTGGGCACTGTGGCAGGTGCGTATAGTCCCAACTACATAGGAGACTGAGGCAAGAAGATCACCCGGGTCCAAGAGTTTGACATTGCTGTGAGCTATGTTAACACAGTACTCTACACAGGGTGACAGAGTGAAACTCTGTCTCAAAAAAAAAAAAAGTAGTTGGGGTGACCACAACTCTTGTGCGGCTGGAGGGAGAGAAGTGTCAGACTCTGTCCCCACAATCATCCTGCCTGGAAACAAAGATGTGTTCTCTTTGCCTTACAGAGTTGAAATTACCCTTCTATCTTCAAAAAGGGAGGTGAGACACAATATGAAGTATGAGTAATTAAGAGCATGTAGAATTCCACAAAGGGGAAAAATAGGTGGTCTCTGGAGCTCTATTTGGCCCTTAATAAGACCTTGTCCCCAACCCTTCTCCTGACCCAGCCACCTCCTGCTTCCCCATCACATTTGCGGGGCTGGCCCTGGTATGGCCTCAACTCCTGCTCATGTGACCCTGCACCAGAAGTCCAAGCCTCCTGGATCAGTGCTCAACACCAACACCTCTCCTCCTTTAAGCCTCTAATCTAACCCAACTTCCCACCTTTCTGGCTCCACTGCTCCAAACTTTCTCCATTCTCCCCTCTGGCTGTCATGTTTTGTCATGAACAAAATCCCTTCTACCTTTCAACTTTTCTTAAAATCACTGGTTTTCAAAGTGTGGCCCTGGACCAGCAACATCACATCCCTTGAGAACTTGTTAGTTCTCCCTCTGCTGCCATCTGGACTTATTTTATGTCACTTCATTTGGAAATAAAAACTAGTATAGAAAAAAATTAATAAAGGAATCCAGAGAAGTGAGTGATTTATCTCAGCAGCACTGCACCTTTGTCCTCTGGTGACCTTTACACCCATCTGTACTCAGACTGGAGTCACGAACCAGCGCCAGCACTCACGCTGTGTGTGACTGGACTTTAACAAGACAAGCATGGACATTGAGAGTAAAGACTTAGTGGTGCAGAGCAAATTGATTGTGACTTAAAGTCTGATTGCTATGATAGTAATTTTTTTAAATAGAGCCTGAAAAAAATGGGGGCGCCAACCCAGACTACTAAATCTGAATTTCTGTGGCATAGGGCCCAGTGATCCACATTGTCACAAGCCCCCGGGCGGGATCCCACAGGGGCTGCAGCATATTTGCAAGGACTCTCCTTCCAAAATCTGCCTAGAGAAGCCTGTCCCGCTGCCTTGATCCCTATAATGACCTACCTCCCTTCTCGTACATTAATTAAAGTATTCCAGCCTAGACTGGGCATGGTGGCTCACATCTGTAATCCCAGAACTCTGGGAAGCCAAAGCGGGTAGACTGCTGGAATTCAGCGGTTGAAGACCAGCCTCAGCAAGATCAACACTCTGTCTCTACTAAAAATAGAAAAATTGACTGGGCATTGTGGTGGGTGCCTATAGTCCCATCTACTTGGGAGGCTGAAGCAGGAAGATCACTTGAGCCCAGGAGTTTGAAGTTGCAGTGAGCTACGATGACGCCACAGCACCCCAGCCTGGGAACAGAGTGAAACACTATCTCAAAAATTTTTTTTTAAAAATCTGGTCTAAAATACAGAAAAGCCCACCTCTTCTATCTTATGTCATTTCCTCTCACTTCTAATGTCACCCCCCATACACAAACACACACACACACACACACACACACACACTCCTTAATCATCCAGTTGGAATTTATTAGAACCAATTCTCTTTTCTCTCACCCTGAAATGATTTCCACCATATCTTTCTTCTTTTTATTTCACATACTTTAGGTTAAAAAACAAGCAGAGACCTCTCAAATATGTGTATTTATATGAAGCATATACACAGATGACTGTAGTAATATTTTTTATATATTATAAAACAAAAACTAAGAATGTCCAATAGAAAAAAAATAGAGATTAGGTAAAAAGAAAAAACATAGTTAAATAAAAAATGAGAAACCATCTTGATGCACTTACCCCACTTACTCACCTTGTGCTAATTATTTTGGAGACATCAGCTTTGAAGGAATTGAGATATTGTGGGATTGTGTTTCCTCTACAAGTTTCTGGAGTTACTGCGCAGGCAACACTAAGACACCACGGATCTCTATCTAGGAGTCCAGTTAGGTTCTTGCAGTGGTGGGACAGGAAATGTTGAACAACCAGATCACTGAGAAAAATCTCTGGTTTGAAACATTAGTCATTATAAGTACCTCCACCATGGCCGATCTCAAGCTACCAGTATGTTCAGATGTTGCTGAACTTGGAGTCTGAGAAGAGATATGAATGACTGTCTCTCATGAGCCAAGACAAGCCAGCCTCAGCACTGGACTTTTGTGCCCAAAACTTCTTGATTAAGGTCTATTTTTCTATTAATTCCCTTTCTTCTAGGGACCTGGTTTTCTAATTAAGCATTTTCTAATTAATTTGCTGTCTTTTAATTTCTCTAAGCCCCTGCTATGGCTGGGGTGTCTCTTTAGTCTCTCTGGCTTTGGTGGAGGTCTCCAGGTCTGAGAGAGGAGGCAGCCAGTTCTGGGAGTCATGTGCTAAGGGAGGATTTGTACAATTGAGGGAGAGAGTAGGGGGTAGAGAACCAGTGACAGCATGCCTTAGAAATCCTCACCACCTATCCCTGTGTCAAAGACAGGTTTATGCAAATCTGCCCAGCTGATACAAGGGGCTGAGGTTTAGGTCTCTGCAAAAGTCATACTTTTAAACTGCTGCTGCATCTCCCTACCTGGCTTCCTATTCTCCCCACATACAAATGCCAAACCTAACAGTAGCACTGTCTGTAGGAGCTCTCAAACTTTCAGAGCCAAATGAAAGTAAAAACATTTAGTTAACATGAGTTATGTTACTAGCGTGAACTAAGCATTAACTAGGCACCAGGCACAGTTCCAAGCACTTTGTATGTGCTATGACTATTCCCATTTGGGAGATGGGGAAATGGGTTTGGAGAAGTTAGGCTGCTCATCCAAGTTCACAGAGCTAGTGAAAAGTGCAAGTCACCTGGAGTGACCCCAGAACCCATGAGTGTCTCATGTTCTCTTCCCTGCCTCTACTAGTCTCTTTTCAGGGTATCTGAATGATACCCTGAAAGGTAGATATGGCCTACCCCCTGGTACTGAGGTAGGCTCTGCGTGGATCAGGAAACCCAGAGAAGTGTGTCCCTGTCCTCAAGATGCTTCCAAAAACCTTACAGGCTCCTTTGGAAAGCAAGACTAATGTAAGTGAAGTAATTAGAAAACCTGAGCAGACAGTCTGTAATTAGCTGTAACTATAGCATCCCCTGCGGCTAAGGAAAGTGATTCCTGGTGAAGGCCATGAGACTTAACCCCTGCCTCCAGAGCTATAATCACTCTTCTAAAAACTCTGAATCTAGGTCAGCCTGGCCCTCGCCTGCAATCTGGTACAGTAAGTCTCCCTCCCAAGGAATCCCACCTGACCGAATGGGATATTCATAAAGTACCTATATAAACATGCATCGTATGTGCAGTTTTCCCCATTTTTCTCAGACTAAAGAGAAAATATTTTTGAATTTCTCTTCAAAAGTTTATGGTTCTCATCTGCCACAAAAGCCCTAAATGTGGGCTCTGACCTTTCACCCCATCTTCTTAGTTGGGTGATATTGACCCTCTGAGTTTGCCTGCTGTGGTACATCGTACTAACAACAGAAAACCAGACCCCAAAAGCAAGAGGGACATTAGAAGTCCATGCTTGTTCCCATTCTGTTTCTGTGGAACAAACCATCCAAAAACCTAATGACTTAAAACAGCAATCATTTTATTATCTTTCACAATTGCTGTAGGTAACAAACTTTTAGCTAGGTGACTATATTTGTTTGCTAGGGCAGCATAACAAAGTATTACAGGTTACCAAACAAAGTAACATAAACAACAGAAATATAATTTTTTTATACTTCTGGGGGTTAGAAACCCAAGGTCAAGGTGTTGGCAGGGTTGATTTCTTCTGTGGCAGTTCTTGGCCTGTAGAAAACCACATTTTCCATCTGTCCCTTTATGCCCTCTGGTGTGTATATGTGTGTCTATGTGTTCTAATCTCATTTTATAAAGGCACTAATCAAACTAGTAGGATTAGGGTCTACCCATATGGCCTAATTTTACCTTAATCACCTCTTTAAATCTCTGTCTCCACATATAGTCACATTCTGAGGTACTGGTGGTCAGCATTTCAACAAATGAATTTTCAGTGGGATGCAATTCAGCCCATAATAGAGAGTTTTTTGCTTCTTATGACATTCACTGATGTTACTCAATGGAACTCAGTTGCCAGATGGACTAGCCTGGAGGGTCCGAGATGGCTTCAAATGCATGTCTGTAACTTAGGTAGGGACGGCTAGAGGCTGAACTCAGCTATAGCAGTTGACTGGAGAGCCATGGCCTCTCTTTCCTGGCCACATGAAGAGAGTCATATGCTTTACAAGGCAGTTGATGTCCTGAGAGAACTAGATGTGTTTTGTGACCTAGCCTCAGAAGTCACACAACACCACTTCTGCCGTGCACAGTTGTTCCAAGGAGTCACACACATGCTCAGATTTGAGGGGAAGGAACAGAGACCACATCTCTCAATGGAAGGAGTAATTATTAGCCTTTTTTTAAAATTTCAGGTTAATGTGAAAATATAAACAACCAGGTCACAATATTTGAATTTGGTAGGTAGAGTCCCTCTTGAAGTGTCCTACACCCAAAAGGAGTACCATATACCCCTACATTGTGCCCATTAAATGGGAGCACCCCCAATCCCCCTTTTTCCCCCTCCCTAGTTCTTGCTCCCCCCAACTTGAATTGAAATGAGTTTTTCTCCTATGTGGGTAATGAATTAGGTTGTCTATTGATTTCATATTAGTATTGAGTACATTGGAAATTTACTTTTCCATTCTTGTATGACTTTACTAATATGTTTCAACTCCACCCAGGTTAATACAAAAGATGCAAAGTCACCATTTTTATGGCTGTATAGTATTCCATGGCATACATATACAACAGTTTGTTAATCCATTCCTAAGTTGATGGGCATTTAGGTTATTTCCGCATCTTGGTGATGGTAAATTGAGTTGTGATAAACAATCTAGTACAAATGTCTTTATGATAAAATGATTTTTTTTCTTCTGGGTAGATGCCTAGTTAGTGGGACTGCAGGGTCAAATGGGAGATCTTATTTGAGTACTTTGAGGATTCTCCATATTTCTTTCCAAAGAGGCTGTATGAGTCTGCAGTCCCACCAAGAGTGTAAAAGTGTTCCCCTCTCTCTGCTTCCACACCAGCATCTGCAATTTGGGGACTTTGTGATGTGGGCTAATCTTATTGGTGATATCTCAGGGTAATTTTGATTTACATTTCTCTGATGACTAGGGACAATGAACATTTTTTCACGTATTTGTTAGCCATTCATCTGTCATCCTCAAAGAAGGTTCTGTTCATGTCTCTTGCCCAGCAATAGATGGGATTGTTTGCTCTTGTTTGTTGATTAATTTGAGTTCTCCAGAGATCCTAGTTATCAAACCTTTATCAGATGTGTAACATGCACATATCTTTTCCCATTCTGAAGGTTATCTATTTGCTTTGATTGTTGTGTCCTTAACTGTGCAGAAGCTTTTCAGTTTAATTAAGTCCCATTTATTTATTTTTGTTGTTATTGCAATTGCCATGGAAGTCTTGCTCATAAAAACTTTCCTCAGGCTGACATCCTCAAGAGTTTTCCCCACCCTTTCTTCTAGGATTTTTTTTTTTTTTTGAGACAGAGTCTCACTACGTCTCCCTCAGTAGAGTGCTATGTTGTCACAGCTCACAGCAACCTCAAACTCTTGGGCCTACACAATTCTCTTGCATTATCCTCCCAAACAGCTGGGACTACAGGCACTTGCCAGAATGCCCAGCTATTTTTTGGTTGCAGTTGTCATTGTTGTTTTAGCAGGCCCAGGCCAGCTCAAACCCACCAGCTTTGGTGTATGTGGGCAGCGCTTTACTCACTGAGCTATGGGCACTGAGCCTATTCTAGGATTTTTAACATTTCATGCCTTAGATTTATTTTTTTTATGCCTTAGATTTAAATCTTTTCTCCATTTTGAATCAATTTTCAAAGTGGTGAAAGGTGTAGGTCCAGTTTCAGTCTTTTTTTTTTTTCAGTACACCTTCATGACATTTATTTTGAAAGTTGAAGATATTTATTCCCTGTGCTCTGTTCACAAGAGTGCACAAAGTAACTCTTTATAGCAAAGAAAATCTTCTGTTGTGACATGAATGAAGTATAAACCCTGTGCCAAGTCAGTAGTATCAGTTGATTGATCCAAACCAATTGAATAATAGATATTTTCTTTTTGAAAGTATTGCATGAAACTGTTCTGTTAAGTCAAAGGCTAATTCATTCTGCTGATCCATTATGGTTCACCTGGAAGGAGGCAGTTGTTTGTATTCTGAAACATTAGCAGGGTTTAATCATCCTACAATTTCAATAATGCATTCTTTCACAATTTCTGTACCACGGAATGGCTTCCCTTTTGTCTTGAATATATAACTTCTGAAGCTACTTTAGAAGTTGCTTCAGTAGCATTTTTCCAGGTCTTATTGCTGTTAAAAGAATTGTCTTTGCCTATGTTTTTCATCTTTAAATTTCTTCAGTACAGCATTACATGTCTCTCTCAAATTTAAAATATTTGTGGTCCTTACGACTGTTATAATGCTGATAAGCATTCAATTTCTTTAATGTTCATATTGCAGTATCACAAAGCAAGGAAATCATTATCTTTAGCAGAAACAAGATAATATTGCAATCCTATTTTCTTCCTTCACGGTTCCCGTGGTCTTCTTTGACATGATGGGCTACCCAAGAGTAAGTGGAAGAGCATCCTGAGTGTGAGTACACCCAATTTTGATTATCTGTGCAAACTCTTTGGATTTTGCATAGAGAGCATCATGGAGCTTCTGCAGTCCCAGTAATAGCACTTCATGAACCTCTACTGCAGCAACAATGTGCATTGCTGTGGAGAAATTATCATTTGAGCTCTGGCTTTTATTAACATGATCATTGGGATGCACAGGGCTCTTGCTACCAAGTTCACCTCCCAATATCTCAATTGCTCTATTGCTAATGACTTCATTCACATTCATATTCATCTGGGTTCCGGATCCAGTCTGCCACACCACGAGAGGAAAATGATCATTTAATTTACCTTCAGCCACCTCATCTGCCACCTTCATTATTGCATTAGCAATCTTTGGATCAAGACCATAGTCCTGGTTTACTTCAGCAGCTGCTCGTTTCTAGATGCCAAAAGCTTTACTAACTGGGACTGGTATGCATTTGGTCACTCCTCCAATTTAAAGTTCATCATAGATCTCACAGTCTGGGCCCCATAATTCTTATCATTTGGGACCTTGAGTTCACCAAAGGTATCATATTCTATCCAGAAGGAATTCTGGCTTGACATTAGACCCCTGGTTGGGACCCAGAATGGGGAGACAGTTGCGCCACTCGAGCTGGGAGCTGAGGCTAAGGCTGAGGCTGGAGCTCACAGAAGGTGACACAATCACAGTGAGAAGAGAGAGTCCCAGTTTCAGTCTACATGTGGTTATCCAGTTCTCCCAGCACCATTTATTGATAGGGATTCCTTTCCCCAGTGTATGCTTTTGTTTGGTTCATCAGAGATCAGATGGCTGTAAGAGACTGGTTCCATCTCTTGATTTTCTATTTGGTTCCAAATATCTGTGTCTCTATTTCTGTGCCAATACCATACTGTTTTGATCACTATGGACCTGTAATATAGCCTGAGGTCTGGTAGGGTGAGGCCTCTGGCTTTGTTTTTATCACAAAAAATTGCCTTGGCTGTAGTTTTTTTCTAGTTCCATACAAAATGAAGAACTATTTTTTCCATTTCTTGAAAGTATGATGGTATTTTAATAGGGATTGTATTGAATCTATAGATTGCTTGGGGCAGTATAGGCATTTTAACAATTTTGATTGTTCCCAGCCAGGAGCATGGTATGCTCTCCCATTTGTTAATGTCTTCTGCTATTTATTTTCTTAGGGTTTCATAATTCTTTTTCTAGAGATCCTTCACTTCTTTTGTTTTAGGCATTTTCCTAGGTATTTCATTTTCTTTGAAGCTACTGTGAAGGGAATTGTGTCTTTGATTTGTTTCTCAACTTGGCTGTTACTGGAATATACATGGCTACTGATTCATGGACATGGATTTTATACCCAGAGATATTACTGCATTTCTTGATCACTTCCAGGAGTCTTGTGGCTGAGTCTTGGGGGGTTCTCTAACTGTAAGATCATATCATTGGCAAAGAGCAAGTTTGACCTCCTCTGCTGCATGTCCTTTATATCCTTTTCTTGCCTGATTGCATTGGCTAGAACTTCCAGCACTATGTTGAATAGTAATGATGATAGAAGACAACCTTGTCCAGTTCCAGTTCTAAGTAGAAAAGCTTTCAGTTTTACTCCATTCAGTATGATATTAGGTGTGGATTTGTCATAGATGGCTTCAATCAGTTTAAGAAGTGTGCCACATATGCTTATATTCTTAGTGTTCTTGTTAGAAAAGGATGCTGAATTTTATGAAATGATTTTTCTGCATCTATGAGAGGATCATATGGTCCTTTTTTTTTGCTTCTATTGATATGGTAAATTGCTTTATCGACTTGCATATGTTAAATCAGCCTTGTATGCCTGGGATGAAGCCTACTTGATTGGAATGTATGATTTTTTTTAATGTGTAGCTGTCATCTATTGGCTAAGATTTTGTTGAATATTTTTGCACCCATATTCATTTGTGAAATTGGTCTGAAGTCCTCCTTTTTAGTTGGGTCTTTTCCTGGTTTGAGTATCAGGGTGATATTTGCTTCATAGTATGTGTTAGGGAAGGTTCTTTCCTTCTCAATGTTTTAGAATACATTCCGCAGTATGGATACAAGCTCTTATTTGATGGTTTATAGAATTCTGGTGTGAAGCCTTCTGGTCCAGGGCAATTTTTGGTTGGAAGATATTTTTTATTGTTTCTTCAATCACAGTGCTTGATATTATCTGTTCAAGAGATCTGTTTCTTCTTAATTAAGTCTATGGAGTGTGTGTGATTCCAGGTATTTGTCCATTCCCTAAACGTTTTCAAATTTCTGGACATAGAGTTTCTTGTAGTAGTCAGAGATACTCTCTTGTATCTCTGTGATATCTGTTGTTGTTTCCCCTTTTTCATTTCTGTATCCAGCTAAACTGAGTTTCATTTATGATGGAGAAAAGCTTTCAGTTTTACTCCATTCAGGCTTATCAATAATTTCAATCAATGTGAATGGCTTAAACACCCTCTAAAGAGGCACAAATTGGCTGATAGGATACAGAAACTCAGACTGGACGTATGTTGTATACAAGAATCTCATCTTAACTTAAAAGACAAATATAGACTCAGAATGAAGCAATGGTCATCTATATTCCAGGCTAATGGAAAGCAGAAAAAAGCAGGTGTTGCAACTTTATTTGCAGATACAATAGGTTTCAAACCAACAAAAGTAAGCAAAAATAAAGATAGCCACTTTATATTTGTTAAGGCAATACTCAATATGATAAGATCTCAATTATCAATATCTACACACCCAGCCAGAATGCACCTCAATTTATAAAAGATACTCAAACTGGCATGAGCAACATGATCTCCCCTAGCTCCATCATAGTTGGAGATTTTAACACTCCTTTGGCAGTGTTGGATAGATCCTCCAATAAGAAGATGAGCAAAGAAATCTTAGATTTAGATTTAACTATTCAACTTCTGGATTTAACAGATATCTACAGAACATTTCATCCTAACAAAACTGAATACACATTTTTCTCATCAGTACATGGAACACACTCCAAAATCAATCACATCGTAGGTCACAAATCTAACCTCAACAAATTTAAAAGAATAGAAATTATTGTAGTCCATCACATAAACAAATCAAAAAACAAAGACCATATGATTCTCTCAGTTGATGCAGAAAAAGCTTTTGATAATATCCAGCATCCCTTCATGATCAGAACACTTAAGAAAATTGGTATAGAGGGGACATTTCTTAAACTGATAGAGGCCATCTACAACAAACCCACAGCCAATATTGTAATCAATGGAGTTAAATTAAAAGCATTCCCACTCAGATCAGGAACCAGGCAAGGTTG
>CAUYQV010003037.1:0-30009 GCA_963574575.1 Galagoides demidoff
GTCCTCTACCTCTGAGAGTCTTTCTTCTTTGTGGTCTAATCTGTTGTTGATGCTTTGTATTGCATCTTTAAGTTCCTTGATTGACTCCTTCAGATCCTTCAGCTCTGCTGTATCCTTTCTATATTCTTCATATTGTTCATCACTTATTTGATTTTGTTTTTGGATTTCCTTTTGGCTATTTTCCACTTTATCAGCAGTTTCCTTCATTGTTTTCATCATCTGTATTCTAAATTCCCTTTCTGTCATTTCTAACATTTCTTTATAGGTGGAATCCTCTGCAATAGCTACCTCAGGGTCTCTTGGGGGGGGGGGGTTTGCTCTGGACTGGTTTTTATATTGCTAGGATTTTTCTGCTGATTCTTCCTCATGATGTTTTCTTTTATCTGTTTCCTTGCCCTAATTTTCCTTTCACGTCCTTTTGCTCTTTAAGTTACTGTGCCTCTGGACTAGGGTTTCAATGAGTCCCAGGGTGCCAAAACTGGTCTCACTCTATGTCCCCGAGGACCAAGGCTGTAAGGTGTGTCAGTCCCCACCTTTAGGCTGCTCAGTCACTAGATTACTCACTCCCACCTGATCCTTGCTCTGCGAGCCTGAGGGCAGAGCTTGCCAGAGCAGTTTTCTCATAATGGCTCTGCACAGCCCACAGCTGAACACTATTAGCTTCGTCTGGCTCAGTGCTCACTCTTGGGCCCTAGACTGTGCTTAAAATCCTCTGCACTCTTGCCCAAGTTCTCCCAAGGTAGTTCAACTGAGTTCCAAGTCCAAAAAAAACAAAACAGCTCATAGGTAAGGCTTTTCCAGTTTGCAGTCTCACTGCTGCTATACTTACAGCTGCCTGCAGGATACTTGCCAGTTCCCCACTGCTTTTGTCCTCCTCATGGAGTCCAGAAGTCTCTTGCTGACTCCCTGTGTCCCCAAAGGGATGTTTCTGGGCAGATCCCACCAGCCAGAGATGCCTGCAGTCTTCTCTACCCAGTCTCACGGTGCCCAGTTGTAAGGAAGCTGTTACTTGGCTGCCATCTTGCTCGTCCTCCCCCCACCCCCTGTTAATATATACTTTTTGTTTATAAATATATATATTTTTTAATTTCAAATCAATATTAGGGTACAGATGTTTAGGTTACATTGTTTTTAGTTTTAAGGTAAAGTTTAAGTTGTCTGGTTTATTATTTTATTTTATTTTTTGAGACAGAGTCTTAGTATGTTGCCCTCAGTAGAGTGCTATGGCAGGCATCACAGCTCACTGCAACTTGAAATTCTTGGGTTTAAGTGATTCTCTTGCCTCAGCCTCTAAAATAGCTACCGGTGCCTGCCACAATGCCCAGCTATTTTTTGTTGTAGTTGTCATTTAGCAGGCTCAGGCCAGGGTTTAAACCCACCAGCCCTGGTGTATGTAGCCAGTGCCCTGACCACTGAGCTACAGGTGCTGAGCTGGTTTATTGTTTTATAATGGTTAGTCAAATATGGTCACAGGAATAGTCATAGGAGAGGGTTGGGAAAACAAAATAGTTTATTACACTCACAGGCCCTAGAAACAGGAAAGCCTCTTTGGTCAAGAAGGCAGCAAGCAGGAGCAAGGAAAACCAAATGAGAGCCTTTATTGGAGTTGCCGTGAGAAAGACAAAGTTGGGCAAGGAAACAGTTTAAGATTGTCTGGTTTGAGTGCTGAGTGCTGAGTGCTGTGGCTCATGCCTGTAATCCCAGCACTTTGGGAGGCTAAGGCAAGGGAGGATCACTTGAGACCTAGGAAAACATACCAAGATTATCTCCAGCAAAAAAAAAAAAAAAAAAAGGTAGGGTATACCTCTAGCCAAAGTTACTGGGTGGGTAGTTGGGGGCTATAGACAGGGTAGGGTGGAGCCCAGGAATTTGGGGTAACATTACATTTGAGCTGTGATCACCCTACTGAACTCCAGTCTGGGTAACAGAGACCCTGTTTATAGTAAAAGAAATACCTTAAACTCATCAGTGTTTGAGAGCCAAAAGCCAAAATATATGGACCTTGATTCATCTTTTCAAAATATTTGAAGTTTGATTGTTAATTTAATGTACAGAAGCCAGATAGTTTTTAAAGAGTATTTCTTTTATTTTTCATTCTTTTATTCCTTTTTTGTGGTAATCCCTAATGTTTTTTATTTTTATTTCTTTTTCTTTCTTTTCTTTTCTTTTTTTTTTTTTTTGTAGAGACAGAGTCTCACTTTGTCACCCTCAGTAAAGTGTGGTGGCATCACAGCTCACAGCAACCTCCAACTCCTGGGCAATTCTCTTGCCTCAGCCTCCTACATAGCTGGAACTACAGGCGCCTACCACAATGCCCCACTATTTTTTTGTTGAAGTTTGGTTGGGGCCAGGTTCAAACCCGCCACCTTCTGTATATGGGGCCCATGCCCTACCCACTGAGCCACAGGTGCTGCCCATGTTTCTGTTTTAGTTTGCATTGCATGACCATTGGCCACTCCTTTCTTACCTAAAACACAAAGCTTAATTCCACTTGTTTAAGCCAGTCTGCTAAATTAATGATGTACCTGAAGAATAGATTACTACTCAGGAATTCAGCAAAAGGAAGGTCAAATGGGATAATTAATCAATAATAGGTTAAATGGGATAATCAACAATAGTAAATACTTAATTGATCATAGCTTTTGGTTTTATTTAAGGGAGGTGTAAATCGCTGATTAAGAGTATGAATTTTCTGGCTGGGCATGGTGACTCACACATGTAGTCTCAACCCTTTGGGAGGCAGAGGCAAGGGTATCACTTGAGGCCAGACATTCAAAACTCTGTCTCTTCAAAAAATGAAAAAAATTAACCAGATGTGGTGGGTAGAGGCAGGAGGATTGCTTTAGCTTAGGAGTTCAAAGTTGCCGTGAATTATGATTGTGCCACTGCACCCAACTTAGGTCAACAGAGTAGGATCCTGGCTCAAAAAAAAAAAAAAAATTAAAAAAACCCTGAGTTTTCAAGTCAGACCAACTTACACACAAATTCTTCTTCTGTTGCTCTATGATCTTAGGAAGGTTGCTTATACCTCTGTAACATGAATATTATATTATCTTACAGGACTTTGGAAAGGAATAAGTACAATAATGACAATGTCAGGTCATGGTAATAATGTGGGCTTCAACTTTTACTAGTTTTCTGAGCTCAGGCAAGTTACTATTTGTCTATAAACTGGCAGTAAGAAAAATACATCCTTATTAGGGCTACTGTGAGAATTGAGGATCAAAAAGTGCTTAGCATATGGTAAGTGCTCAATAAATGTTAACAACTATTGGTTATACGGTTGTAATGGTAAAGATGATGTAAAGTCTTAACTGTTATGTGCCAGAAACTGTGATCTAGAAAAATAACAGATGTCAGCTGGTGCCTGTAGCTCAAGCAGCTAAGGCACGAGCTACATACACCAGAGCTGGTGAGTTTGAATCCAGCCTAGACCTGCCAAACAACAATGACAACTGCAACCAAAAAAAATAGCTGGGTGTTGTGGCAGCGCCTGTAGTACCAGCTACCGTGTTTCCCCGAAAATAAGACCTACCCCCAAAATAAGCCCTACCCCATAATAAGACCTAGTGATAGGCGTGGCTGTATAGCATATCTGCATATCCTGCAGATTCGGCAAGGAGTGGTAAGGAAGACTGGAATACCTTTTATCTGCCACAGCTCCTTTCTCCTAGCCATTTGTACTTGGGTGGGTGTGCGTGTGGTAACCGTGGTTGCAGGCATCCTATTGCCCACGTGCGAATGGCTAGGGGAAAGGAGTTCATGCATTACTAGCGCCAGCCCCACCAACAAGGTCGGCTCCCCCTGTCGGGTTCCAGAAGAAGATGACTTAACTGTATTTGAATAAATGTAGATTGTTGTATTACGCTTAATAAAAATATGACATCCCCTGAAAATAAGCCCTAATGTGTCTTCTTGAGAAAAAATAAATATAAGACAGTGTCTTATTTTCTGGGAAATGTGGTACTTGGGAGGCTGAGGCAGGAGAACTGCTTAAGCCAGGAGTTGGAGGTGACTGTGCGTTGTGATGCCACAGTACTCTACCTAGGGCCACAGCTTAAAGCTCTGTCTTGAAAAAAAAGAAAAATAACAGATGTCTAAATTGTATAAATTGTGCATGAGAATTCCTGGAGGACTCATTATAACTCAGAATGCTGAGTCCCACACCTAGAGTTTCTGATTTAGTAGGTTGGAGATGGACCCCAAGTATTGTGGCATTTCAAGGTTAGAGAAGCAGTGTTGGTGGACAGACCATTCACATCCCTAAAGACTTGTGATAAAAGGAGTCAGGCCTTAAGTTAGCTACTTCTTTTTTTTTTTTTTTTGGAGACAGAGTCTCAAGCTCTTGCCCTGGGTAGAGTGCTGTGGCATCACAGCTCACAGCAACCTCCAACTCCTGGGTTTAAGCAATTCTCTTGCCTCAGCCTCCCAAGTAGCTGGGACTACAGGGCCTGCCACAGTGCCCAGCTAATTTTTGGTTGTAGTTGTCATTGTTGCTTGGCAGGCCCAAGCTGGATTTGAACCCTCCAGCTCTAGTATATGTGGCTGGCAGCACCTTAACCGCTTGGGCTACAGGCGCCGAGCCAACTTAGCCACTTCTTTCTCAGGCTTTGGAGCTATGGTTGTACACTTGACTTAGTAAGCAAAGAAACAAAGCTAGAAAGAGCTTAACAAAAGTAGGATAATAGGAGTGGGTTAAGAGATTGTGCCAAGTGTTGGTGGAGTTGAAGAGCAGGTAGAAAGAGAACGGGATGGATTAGGAAGACAGGAGTTGTTTTTTTTTTTTTGAGACAGAGTCTCACTATGTTCCCCTCGGTAATGTGCCAGGGCATCACAGCTTACAGCAAGCTGCCATCTCCTGGGCTTAAGTGATTCTCTTGCCTCAGACTCCCAAGTAGCTAGGACCTCAGGCGCCCACAACGCCCTCCTATTTTTTGGTTGCAGTTGTCATTGCTGTTTTAGTAGGTCTGGGCCAGGCTCAAACCCACCAGCCTTGGTGTATGTGTCTGGCACCCTACTTCCTGAACTACAGGCGCCGAGCTGGAAGACAGGAGGTTTTATAGCACAAATCCTCTTACTGAAATCAAAGCTAGTAGATGATCAGTTAATCAAAAAAGTCAATGTGAGGAGTTTTTTCAAAAAGATTCTTACTTTAAGATTTATGAGTTAGGGCAAAGCGTGGTGGCTCACACCTGTAATCCTACCACTCTTGGAGGCTGAGGCAGGTGGATTGTTTGAGCTCAGGAGTTTGAGACTGGCCTGAGCAAGAATGACACCCTTTCTCTACTAAAAATAGGAAAACAAACAAACAAACAAAAAACCAACCCAGTCAAGCATCGTGGTAGGTGCTTAATCCCATCTATTCAGGAGGTTGAGGCAAGAAGATCACTTGAGGTTGCTGTAAGCTATTATATCATGGCACTCTACCAAGGGTGACAAAGTGAGAGACTTTGTCCCCCCCCCCCACAAAAAAATAAATAAATAAAAATAATTTATGAATTGACATTCAATACTAAGTCATTTTTTCACCAGTATTTTGGTGTATCACGTTTGACTGTGACCTGTTGATTGGAATCCCATACTATCTTTCTTACATAAACTATACTGACACTTAATTGTCATTTCCAGTGTTTTATTTCTTTTTTTTCTTTTAGATACAGCTAAACCTTGGCACTTGCAAAGAAATCTGAGTATGCTACGTCTATTAGTAGACTTTTATGTCATTTTCCTGATGTCATATGATAGCATATTATACATATTACATAAGTATATATACCTAATTCAATTGTGGGTTTTTTTTTTTAGAGACAGAGTCTCATTCCATCGCCCTTAGCAGAGTGCTGTGGTGTCACAGCTCACAGCAACCTCCAGCTCTTGGGCTCAAGCGATTCTCTTGCCTCAGCCTCCCGAGTAGCTGGGACTACTAGGCACTCGCCAGAACGCCCAGCTATTTTTTGTTGCAGTTTGGCTGGGTTAGAACCCCCTACCCTCAGTATATGGGGCCAGCGCCCTACTCACTGAGCCACAGGCGCCGTCCCAATTGTGGGTTTTATTTCAATTTTTATCCATTTACCTTTTAATCATTTCAAAGGATTTAGCTTGGTTTTCATTAAAATAACCACTTTAGTTTTCCATTCAGATCTCATTAGTTTACGTAATGTTTAATTTATTTATATAATTATATACAGTTGGCATAAGCAAGTTTGAGACAAATACAACTGACTCTTGGCAAGAGTTTAATGCAGCTGGTGGGTGCTACATATGCCAGCAGAGTGGAGATTATTAACCCACTGGCCCTCACTCAGCTGGTACATTTTACATAGGGAAGAAAGAGCTTGAGTTAATCCATAAAGTCAGATGACAAGAATTTCTGTGGTTGTCAGGAAATGGAATTTTAAAGATTGTAGCTCTGGATAGTGACCACAAGATCAGGAAGTAGTGCCTGAGTTCTTGGCCTCTTCTTCCTTTATCTATCCTTTTGTTCTTTCCATTTCTTTCTATTCCCACTGCCAAGGCAACTCAAAATTATTACTTTCTCCCTCAGTTTTTCCTGTCAGTGCCTCTACTCAGTAAAGAGTGGTGTTCTCATCTTCCTTTGGGTATAAGGCAGGGAAATGTTTGTTAAATAATAAAGAGAGGGCCCTGTTTTACTTAAAGCAACCAGGATAAAACTATAGCAGGAATTCTAATTACAGGCTTTATTGGAATTAAAGGGTAGGTCTTAGCAGTATTTGCTGTATGGGTAGGCTAGTGTTTCCTGGACCTTCCCACCTCCCCTCAGCTACAGAATGGTGTGGTGATACCACCCTGGAGGCTTTTCTGGGTGGTTGGCCAAGGTAATTTCTTTTTCATGTGGTTCAGAATATTCCTTGTTTTTGGTTTTCTTGCTACTTCATAAATGGATTGGAAGAAAGAATTATTAAGAAGCACTTCCTGAATCTTATATCTGTGCTTATTTGTTAGTGCTGATTTTCTTCATACTCTCAGATTTTAATTCAAAAAATGTATTTTTTCTTGAATTTGTCATTTTCTTTTTCTGCTTGCAGATTGGTAGGGTTTTTGTTGTTTGTTCTTTTTTTTTTTTTTTTGAGACAGAGTCTCACTATGTCACCCTCTGTAGAGTGCCTTGGCATCACACCTCACAGCAACCTCAAACTCTTGGGCTCAATCCATTCTCTTGTCTCAGCCTCCCAAGTAGCTGGGACTACAGGTACCCAACATAACGCCTGGCTATTTTTAGAGACAGGGTCTTGCTCTTGCTCAGGCAATCCACCCACTTTGCCCTCCCAAAGTGCTATGTTACAGGTGTGAGCCCACTGCTCCCAGCCACAGATTGTTTTGTTAATAGGTATGAGGAGTTTCCCAAAAACAAAATGAATTGTGAGTAGTTTTTTTCTCAAAATAAGGATGTAAAGGCAATAGAAAGGTTTACTAGATCTGTTTTTATTTTACATTTTATTGTTTGCTTTTTTCGTTTTTCTTATCAACTTTAGTATACCTATTACACATACACACATATATATATACACACACATATATATCAAAGAAGATATTATTTGATAAATTTTTCCCTTAAACATTTACTATAGAAATGACCAGCCATATTAGCATAAGACTCTCTTTCTAAAGAGAAAATTATCCTTTTTCCAGAAGTTTATAATTAATAAATATGCTGTCAAGTTTTAAATTTAATTTTTTTTTAAATTTTTGAGACAGTCTCACTATGTAGAGAGAGTGCTATGGCGTCACAGCTCATAGCAACCTCAAACTCTTGGACTTAAGTGATTCTCTTGCCTCAGACTCCCAAATAGCTGGGACTACAGGTGCCTGCCACAATGCCTGGTTAATTTTTTGTTGCAGATGTCATTGTTGTTTAGCAGGCCCGGGCCAGGTTTGAACCTGCTAGTCTCTGTCCATGTGGCTGATGCCCTAACCACTTAGCTACAGGTGCTGAGCCCCAAGTTTTTATTTTAATGTATGGTCTGAAGATACAAAATATTGTGTAGAAGGAGTTAGGATTTTTTAAAAGCATAACTGAAGTTGGCTGTTTAGGAAATTGTACAAAATTTAGATTAAAAAAGAACCAAATGTTTTTGTGTTTTTGTTTTTGTTTTTGAGTCAGAGCCTCAAGCTATCCCCCTGGGTAGAGTGCTATGGCATCACAGCTCACAGCAACCTCCAACTCCTGGGCTCAAGCGAGTCTCATGTCTCTGCCTCCCAAGTAACTGGGACCACAGGCGCCCGCCACAATGCCTGGCTATTTTTTGGTTGCAGCCATCATTGTTGTTTGGCAGGCCCGGGCTGGATTCAAACCCATCACCTTAGGTATATGTGGCTGGCGCCTTAGCCACTTGAGCCACAGGCACTGAGCCGAACCAAATGTTTATGTTAAGTAAAAAACAAGTTTTACAGTGCTATTTTTTTGCCTATATAAAATTTTGGGAAGGTTTTACAAAACACTTTGGGCTGCCTGTGAAGTAGTTAGGGAAAGGGGGTTTCATTTTCTTTTTATGCCCTTATGAACTTTGGAACTTTTTCTTACTCTCATAAGCAAATACTAATTTTATTTTTTAAACCTATTTAAAAGAAAACATGTTAGATGGGATTCTGTTTTTCATTTTAGCTATAAAGACTTAGGAAAACTATACCTTTATTAAATATAGCTAATATTCAAGTTTCTGTAGCAAAATTTGCTGCATTGAGATGTTGGTTATTGTTGTAGCCTCTATCCCTTTCTTCCTCCCCTCCTTTCTTTCTTTAAGTTGCCTTCCTATTTCAGTACCTACAACATATGTAACCTCCTTGGGCCCTCTGAAACAAGCCTCCCCTCGTCTTTATTTTACCCCTGCAGCGACAGCCCCTGCAGTGACAGGCGTGTTTGTCCCCAGAAGTTAGTAAGAGCCAGGAGTCAAATTGCTACTCCTCTTCTTCTCTCTCTTTTGATCCTTGTCTGTTTTTGTCTTGTACACTCTTGTCAACTGATGTCAGCAAATCTCTGAGTTAATCCTTAGTTGCTTAAACCTGGTTATTCCCCTTCAGTTTAACAAAGTAATTTGTTTTTGTTATTATTGCTACTAAATCAAATTTTAGCCAGTTTAACTGTTTAGCAGTTTTAAAATGATACAGTCTACCAAAAGTATCATTTTAGTTTCATTTGGCCTGTCTCGGAGAAAGATAAGCCTGATTTATTAATATCAAAAATGATAAGCTTATTGTTTCTTACTGGCTGCTTAAACTTTTTTTGACTACTTTATATGGTCCATAACTGACACAGAATAAGTTGCTTTGTGGATTCTGTTTTTATTATTTACTTTGTAGGATTTGACATTATTGTGCATATTATCCTGTAGACTTCATTCATGCATTTCCTATCAGTTAATAGAAACAGAAAGATATATAAGAATGAAATTAAAGGTTAAAATAGAGGTTTCACTTATCAAAAGTGTTTAAGTGATAATATGGAATTAAGCATCCTTTTGATCTTTAATAGCTTATATAATTTATAGTATTACAACGCTATTAGACCATTTAAGTGTGAAATAAAATACAGCAATATAAAACCAAAGTCTCAAAAAACAAAGTTTTACCACATAGATACTTTTCATATATTTTTATACTTCATGTACAATATTTTAAGTGTAAAGTATGTGAATTAACATACCAAGACATGGCTTATATTTTCACTTTTTTTTTTGTGATGTAAGCATTTTCCCACATTGCCTGTGTTCATCTTGTTTTTGAGGAAATCTTGCATTCTTTCAAATTGACAAATTATGACCATACCTCACCACTTCCCTGTTGGACACTTGTATTTTTATTTTTTTCCTTAACAAAGACTAATACTTCAGTTGTGAAGTTTCATTGCTCAGGGATCGTAGGAGTGCTACCCTCTAGCAATCTGGTGCTGGGACCTCTTCTAGTTAACAGGTTTATCAAACAACTCCTCATGCTCATTGCTAATATCAACTTTGAATAATCTGATGATGGCAGACACAAAGACCAAGTGTCAGCTTGAGCTTCATTTTAAATTCCATTTGTTTTCCAGATGGGATAAATTAAATTTACTTTGAAAGGCAAATCTTAATTAAAAGTAGAAATAAGATAAAAAAAACTTTGTGTAGAAAAATAATTTCATTATGAGTACCAGACAAGAAAAGCCGAAAGACACTAAGATCATTATGCATAATATGTTACAGAGGCATTTCAGATTGCTTTTCCAAGTGACTGTATAGAAATTGAAAAGTAGGTAGAACAGATTAAAAAAAATTAAAATTTATTGCAGATTTCATTGTACTCTTTATCTTTCTCCTCATTTTTTTCTTCTGTATCCTTCTGTTATCTTCTTCCTCCAGAATCAAATCACATTTTACATTTTTTGTCATCTTTTTCTTCTGAAACATAGTATAATTCTTTGAATATCTTTTTTTCTGACAAATTTGTTACTTATATATAAACCCAAAAGTTTTTCAGTTCTTTGAAAGTACATCTCTAAATAGTGTTATGTGTGGTTCACTGAGTTTTCTTATAAGTTGCTGTGTTCAAAAGATTGTTTCCCTTTCAAATTTTATTTTTTAAGTCTTTGACTCAAATTTCAATTGAAATTTGGCTCATCAGTAAGCATAAATCAAAGTCAGTTTTAACTTTAAGATGAAACTGTGTACTTTAACAAAAACATAACTCTTTTTTCATCCCCCACCCCTTTTTTAAAGGAGTCAGCAGGCGGGGATCTTCAGTCTCCTTTAACACCAGAAAGTATCAATGGGACGGATGATGAAAGGACACCTGATGTGACACAGAACGCAGAGCCAAGGGCTGAACCAACTCAGAATGCATTGCCATTTTCACATAGGTACAGATTCAATTCAGCAATCATGATTAAGTAAAGTGCATAAATATGGAAATTTGTTTGGTTTCAGGAACTCTTGTAGTTAGAACGTGAAAACTCTAGGTCAGACTGTTTTTTGCAGTTTTTTTTTTTTTTTTGACCAGGGCTGGGGCTTGAACCCTGCCACCTCTGGTATATGGGGCTGGTGCCCTGCTCCTTTGAGCCACAGGCGCCACCCTAGGTCAAACTGTTTTTTTTTTCCACTGCTTCTATTAAACCTCAGAGAGGAAATACAGAAAAATTTTACGAATTTAAAGCTGATAGTTACCTAGATGGATTGGAGTGAATATTTCCTTTTACTGAGCTAATTATGACATAACACAAACAATTTTTCAGTGAAACAAAATACTGTAAATTGCTTTTACCTATTTTTTAACACATCCCTTATAAAGTCCCCCTTTGTTAACCTGGTTTCTATTTTCATGTATGTTCTTAAAGATTATAAGTTGTAATTTTTAAAAATAGGTTCCACACTTTGAAATTAAGCTTTATCATAGAGGTGATCTCACCTCACCGTATGATTTCACAGAAGGAAAACTGTGGAGTAACTTCTAGCATGAACTTGTTAATGTTAATGGCAGATTTATCTCTATACATGACTTCCAGAAGATAAATTTTCACTTGCTTCTGAATTTTAAAAGAATTTCATATTCTGAAAAGATTACAGCTTATCCTGTGTTTTAAACCAGTTACATTAATTACTCGCCTATTGTGGTATTTTTAGGATCTAAGGAGGTCTATGAAATTGCAATAATGCAAATGTAAAACAAACACCTATCAGTCATCTGTCTTAAAGTTAATTTTTTTTCTTATGTGGAAACTTTCCACTACTTTTAGTTAAAATTAAGAAGACAGTTTTCCTATATTCATTTCTTTGGGGGACCAGTTTTTTAAAAAAACAAATTCTTTGGCTTATTAAGAATTATGAAGTGAGATATTCATTCCAAACTCTTTCTCATGAGAATTTTAATTGGAATCTGTTGACTATTAGGGGCGTAAGATTAAACATTATTAGAGGCTAACATTAGGGGACCTCATGGTCAGGATGAGGAAGAAGAAAAAATTGGGTAAGGTTCTTTTTTTTTGGAATGAACAGGGAAAGACTATTTGACCATGAGGCTATTCTAATTTGTTACTTAAAAATGATAATTTCGCATAAAATAGTTGACATTTTCGAGTTATGTATTTCATGCTTTATTGAAGTATGAACATAATTTCTTTGTAGCTATAAAGATGACTAAATACATGAAAATTTTTAGTTCCCCCAATCTAAAGACTATATGTTCACATTGATTTGTTAAACGTTCACTCTTAAAATATGCAATTACAATCAAAGAGTGATGTTATCAGAATGCAGTTTTTAAAAATACTTGACTTATATTGAGAGGAGGGTAAATTTCCTTCCTGTTAAATTATATTTAACACAGGCATTTAATAAATAGACTTAACTGCAACTGAGCATAATTATATACTTGATTTCTTCGGCTAACACTTAAATTGAGCCATTTGCATTGAATACTGTAGCATTTAGAATTAAGAATTTTTGTATTTAACATTTATAAAAGCTATTTCTAGTTTGGTTAGCCACCTAAAATTTTCTAAGTGTTTATTACTATTTTGCTAATCCTTAGGATTTGGAGTTACTACCTGGAATTGGTCTTCTACTGATTTTTCTGTTTTTAGGAGTCTAATACCAATTATTTTGACTTGAAGGTAGAGCTTCTTTGACTACTGGAATTTATAGATTAGCCTTGAAGATATCTGACAGAGATCTGAAAATAAAACTTAGCAGGTCAATTTAAGCTTTTAACTATGTTATAGGCATAATGACCTTAAAGTGTTCTTATTATCATAAAAATACTAACTATGGCATTTTAGAAGACATTCTCTAAATTGTTTTGCTTTTATATTAATTGCCCTTAATCAATATTTAACTAGTTTCTTGACAAATCAAGATTTCCACCTGAGGCAACAGATTGTTTCACAGATTTATTTTATCAGATTTGCAGAATATCTGAATATTGCAAAGACCTCAGATATGATAGTTTTAAATTAGCTTAGATTATTCATGGCATACTGAAAAATGAAATATAATAAAACCAAATAGAAAACATCAGAGTAAAACTCACATTAAGAGTAGAAACTGTTGGCTAGGCACCTATAGCTCAGTGTTTAGGGAGCTGGCCACATGCCCCAGGGCTGGTGGGTTTGAACCTGGCCCAGGGCTGTTAAACAAACAAACAAACAAGAGTAGAAACTGTTTCAGGAATATACATATATATGTATGTGCTGAATTATATTGTAAAATGTCAAAGTTTGAAAGCACATGCCTTTGGCACATGAGGTGACTAAATCCGAGAGAGTGAGTGAGTTGTCTTGGGTCACATAGTTTATCAGAAACAACTGTGTGATGACAGTTCCACTCTTTAATCCTAGTGTATACTACAGTTAGTTAACAATACGCTTTAGCCAAATTCCTAGCACAAGCACATTACTGTGTCAAAAAGTTAATAACTATTTCTATCTTTTGCGACCAATGTAGAAGTACGATCAGTGGTTCAGGAATTAGAAACAGAATAAATATTAAATTAAATTGTATTTAAATTTGACACAGTAAACATATATATATATCCTTTTTTCCAATTAAAATCTTACGTTTTTAAGTCCTATTTAGACTATTCATTTTGCCTGCCTTCTTCAACACATTTAAAGAAAAAAGAACAAAACAATTTTTGCCAGCATTTCTTTGTTCTGGTTGATCCCATTTTGTTGTAAAGAAGGAACAAAATTAGTAGAATACATTTTAAAAAAAAGAGATGGGGGATACAGGGAATTCTGATGTAGGCAGTCCAGTTAATTAAGAGTTGACTATGGTAATAGCTATGTAGCAAGTCATTTGTATTCTTAAAATTCAAATTTTATACCTAAATCTCATGAATTTGTTAATAACCATGCCAAGAGCAGATCCTGATTTTCATTTAGCTTTGAAAAGTTTAGTAATGTTCTGTATTCTTTGTAAGTCTTGTTTATTTTTAAAAAGTTATTACTTAGCTTTAAAAAAAAAAGATTTTTATTACTTTCCATTTTTAATAAAACCTTTTATTATAAAATTTTTCCAGTATATTTGAGAGAGAATACTGTATTGAGCCCCTGTGAACATATTACCCAGCATCAACAGTTCAGCAGTTAGGAAAAAAGAATAGCCAGTGTTGTTTCATCTCTACCCTCACTTATTCCTACTGCTATATTATTTTTAAAACAAATCCCAGACACAACTTTATCCATGAATACTTTTTAAAATTACTTTGAACTTTTCAAAAACTTATTTACTAAGCTATTATGGCTTTTTATATTACATATGATTCAGTGCTGCTATAGGTTATCTTGAATTATTTACTACTTTCTTTGATTTTTAATTATGCTGCTAAATTAAATCTTAAATGTAGGGGCTGCTAATACTCCTTAATCAAGTGCTACAGTACTGTTCTATGTCCTTGCCAGAAACTATGCAAAAACATTCTCACTGAGTAAATTTCAGTGAATTAATCCTTTTTTAGCGTACTTATTTAAATGCTTTAAAAAGTCGCGTATATAAAAAAGGCTGATCATGAGGATGAAATACTTGCTCATTTCTTTGGGGGAAATGTTATTAAATTTTATCTAAATTGCTTATTTCTAAAAATATTACTTTTTAAATCTAAATGATAACATCATGCTAAAATTGAGCCAGATATATACTCTGAGTTGCTGAAGTCTTCAGGGCATCCTTTAAGACCACAGTTTATTACCTATACACCAAGCAGAGTAGCTGTATATTGACAGATCAGCGTATGCATATGGGGGAGGGTTTTGTTCTCTCATTTCAGGAAATGTTTGCTTCACAGCATTAGCTGTGTGGAATTCTAGAATTTTACTTGTTACTTCTTACAAATGATAGATAATAGGGTTTTTAAAGATTTTAAACCACCTAAAATTCTCTTGGAAATAGTAACTTTTATAGTATTCCTGTGCTGTTGGAATATAGTAATGAAATGTAATACTGGAAACTAAAAGTTTTCATTTGTTATAATTTTATGATTCTCATATACAGTAAGTACTATATTGATTAGTAGCTGTAATCATAATTTTGAGAGTTCAGAACAGACATATAAACATTAGCAGTTCATGAAGCTATTTTTGTACTTAAATTTTAATAGCAGTGTGATTAGCTTAAAGGAAAATAGACCCTTAAGCACTGAGTATATTTAGATTCTTCTAATATTTGGATACTGTATTCTCATGGTGCTTCTAGAAATTATGCATTCTGGGGATACTGCATGTGTCTTCTGTTAAAGAGATTTCTCTGCCATTTCATGTGTTTCAAACAGATATTCATTACAGCTTGTATGCAGATATGTTACTTTCTAGTTATTGGTTTTGCTTTAAATGAGTATTACTACAATTTTACCAAAACTTATGACATCTGTGTGGGTTCACTTTATTTGTATTTATTAAAGTTTCATTCATTATCAAAGTTTCAGAAAGCCTGTACTTTAAAACTGTAAGGATTTCGTACCATTTCAAAAACTAAATTTCTTTGGAAATTTTACATACCATTTTAACTCAAATACAGAAACACCAAAATAAATACAAAATATTCATACTTAACAAAAATCAGTTAAAATACAGAAAAGTGCTTTATCTTGAATTAAATATAGTTTATACTTACTATACATGATACAAATAGGAAAAAAGTGAATGGCTGGTTAAGAACCTTCATGTGTTTACTCTCCACAGTGTGGCATCTGTTTCTTTTTTATGGGTAGTAAACAAAACTTAGATTATAGTAATCAACTAAAGTAGAAGTATTCTCTGTGGATAACTTTTTTTTGGATAATACTGTATGTGTAAATCTAGTACTTGATTTTATTAGAAATGACTTTATCATTGATATAATTGCAGGTGAAAAATTTAAGTTAGAGGATTTACCTTATTGCTATAGTCACAATTGACTCAAATATCATTATTTTTCCACCATCAAATCTTAGAAATTAGATTAATGTTTTCACAATTAATTTGAAGGCAAAGACAATTTGTGAGAGTTGATAACTCAACAATTTAGAGATGTTATAATTTCCTTTACCCTAATTGTGAACAGAGCATTTTATAAGAAGTGTTTATAGTAATTTGGTAATAGATACTATTCCCTATTCTCCGGAAACTGAGATGTAATTTATATATTAATAAAATAAGATAACAGAAAATAGTAACAAAAGTGTTCATTAGGTTTCTGGATGTATAATATACTTAAATTTCATACCTTGAATTTTTTTGTATGTGTGAGTTTTTTTGTTTTTTGTTTTCCTGAGACAGAGTCTCACTATGTTGCCCTCCCTCGGTACAGTGCCGTGGCATCATAGCTTACAGCAACCTCAAATTCTTGGGCTTAAGTGATTCTCTTGTCTTAGCCTCCCAAGTAGCTTGGACTACTGGTGCCCACCATAACTCCCGGCTGTTTTTAGAGGCAGAGTCTCAGACTTGCTCAGGCAATTTACCTGCCTTGGCCTCCCAAAGTGCTAGGATTCTAGATATGAGCCACCGTGCCCAGCCTCATACCTTGAATTTTTAAAGAACTAACCTTTGTTTCTTCCAAAGTCTTCAGAAAGATTTTGAGGATGATGTTAAAATTTGCTAAGGTATTTTTTCAGGAATTATCACTTGATGTGAGATTAAAACATTACAATCATCTTCCAGTGGGGATTAGACCCTTTCCCTACTCCACCTCTGTCTTGCTGTTATTACTAATGGGAAAGAATGTTCACTAATCCATCTTCTGGTTTCAAGATGACAGGCTGGAGTTAGGTGTGGTCATGTACTGTGGAACAGATTAATTAATGACCTCTTCCTGAAGCAGGCTTTTTAAAATTTCTTTTCTCTGTTCTTAGTGTATACCACAGTGGAGATTCCATTGAAAGGGAGATATATGTGCTCTATGAAGCAGGGAAAAAAATCATTTCTCTTTGCATTTGGTTTTTCATCCTTTCTCTTACTGGAAAAATAAGGCCCAAGATAAAGTGTGAACCTGGTAGAAGCCAGCAGACGAAATAAGTGTATGAAATCTCAGTATATGTGACAGTAAGGTGTGTGGTAAAGTGGGGTGGTAAAGGTTCAACTAAAGATACTCAGGTTTTTTTAAATGAGGCCAAACAGAGAAATGGAGACTAAATAACCTAGTCTAGACCTACAAAAGGAATGTTTGTATAGATTGGACCAACTCTTGGTTCATGAGGATAGCACATTAGATGCACATTTCATATAGAAATACACTGACAATTCACTGAAATATATTGTCTAGGGACTGTCTTCCTTGAGGGTGGATAAGATGTTGATCTGTCTAGACAGTTGAAATAAATGTGCATTGTCCTTTTGTTTTCTATCAATTTGCCATTTTCCATTTACAGTTTAGCTTGTCCATATATCCAGTGATGACAAAATTGTTCATGTTTATGATTGTCATAACTTGAAGCCTAGAAGTTGATAATAGAATTTTGGAGATTGAGGGAACTTCAGCTATTACATAGTCTAGCCACTTCATTTTATAGAAGAGGAAGAAATTCCGGAAAAAGATACTCACTAACACTATTTGCTATTGGCTAGATTAGAACAGAGACATTTGTCATTAGGCTCTATTCTGGCTAAAGCAGCCTTTCCTCTGCTGAACTCCAGGAAGGGTTGTTTTCTATGTCACTTTTCAGATACTCATCCCACCTTTTATCATTGTTCAACCCAGGCATGCTGTTAGTTGTTGAACTCCCCCACCAGACTCTTAGCTTCTAGACAGCCTCATCAACTTGCATTTTTGCCTGTCTGGTTTTAGATATGTTGTAGATAATAAATATGTTGAACAAATTCATATGCTTTTCCTGTTACTGAGATAACACAAGGCCAAATAAGTTGCTGCAGGTCAATCACTAAGCATCAAAAGTATACCAGATATTAGGCAGGGCTAAGAAGATACTAATTTGGGAAATGATTAGCTGAAGTGTCATAATTTTTAGCAGGATCTACTTAGCTGGTAATGGTCCCATTACTACTTTTATAACAGCTTGCTTGAGATATAATTCACATAACTTACCTATTTCAACATGAACAGTTCAGCAGTTTTTTGTATTTTCATAGAGTTGTACAACAATCAACACAGTAAATTTTAGAACATTTTTGTATTTCCCCTCCAAAACCCTGAACCCGTTAGCAGTCCCTTTCCACCCTTTCACTCTCCCTCTCCTACCCTAGGCACAATACACCAAATATTAGGCAGGTATATCTACTTTCTGTCTCTATGGATTTGCTGTTCCATAAAAGTGGAATCATATGGTATGTGGTCTTTTGTGACTGGCTTCTTTCACTTAGTATGTGTTTTTAAAGTTCATCCGTGTCATAGAATGTATCAGTACTTCATTTCCTTTTATTACCTAATAATATTCTTACTGTATAGATATGCTGTATTTTATTTATCCATTCATCAATTAATAGTTGTTTCTACTTTTTGAAAGTTCTACTATTATGAACAATGCTGCTGTGAATATTTATGTATGTGTGTTTTTGTGGACATATGTTTTCAGTTCTCTTGGATATATAGCTAAGAGTGGAATCACTTGGTCATGTGGTAATTCTTTGTTTAATGTCTGGTTAAACTGTTTTACAAAGCAGCTGCACCATTTTACATTCCCATCAGGAGTGTATAAGGGTTCCAGTTTCTCTACATTGTTGCCAACACTTGTATTGTCTTTATTATTGTAGCCGTTCTGGTTAAATGTGAAGTGCTATCTCACTGGTTTTGATTTGCATTTCCCTGATAGCTAATGATTTTGAGTGTCTTTTCTTGTACTTATTGGCCACTTGTATATCTTCTCTGAAGAAATGGCTTTTCAAATCCCTTGCGCATTTTTTATTAACTTGTTTCTTTGTTGTTGAATTATAGAAGTTCTATATATATTCTACTTTATAGCCTTATACCAGATAAATGATCTGTAAATATTTTCTCCAATTCTGTGTGTTGTCTCTTGATTTTTTTTTTTTGATGATGTGTTTTGCAGCACAAAAGTTAATTAAGTCTAGTTGATCTATTTTTCCTTTTGTTGCTTATGCTTTTGGTGTTTTAGTTAATAAATTATTGCTTAAGCCTAGGCCACAAAGATGTACATCTACATTATCTTCTGAGAGTTTTGTAGTTTAACTTGTTACATTTAGGTCTTTGATCAGTTTTGAGTTCTTTTTTGTATACAATGTGAGATAGAGGCTTATCTCTATCCAGTTATTTCAGCAACTTGTTAAAAAAAGACTTTTTTTTTTTACCCATGAATTGTCTTGGCAGTCTTGCCACAAATCATTTGAGTCTAAATGTGAGAGTTTATTTCTGGACTCTTAGTTCTATCCCCTTGATGTATCTTTATGCTAGTACTCTCCTATCTTAATTACTATAGCTTTATGTAGTAAGTTTTCAGACTGGGAATTATGACTCTTCTAACTTTGAACTTTGTACTTCCTTTTTAAGATTTTTTTTGATTTTTTTTTTTTTTTTTGAGACAAGAGTCTCACTATGTTGCCCTAGGTAGAGTTCTGTGGCATCACAGCTCACAGCAGCCTCAAACTCTTGGGCTTAAGTGATTCTCTTGCTTAAGTTTTCTGAGTAGCTGGGACTACAGGCAACCTGCCACATTTTTGGTTGTAGTTGTCATTGTTTAGCAGGCCTGGGTTGTGCTCAAGCCCGCCAGCCTCATTGTATATGGCCTTTACTCTATTTACTGAGCTATGGGCACCAAGGTTTTTTTGACTCTTCTGAGTGCCTAGAATTTCCATATGAATTTTTGTCCCCCCAAATTCCATATGAATGTCTTTTTTGGTTTCTACAACCAAGACTGATTGGGATTCTGCTAAGTATCGTGTTGAATATATAGACCAGTTTGAATCATATGGCCTTAATATTAATTCTTTTGATCCATAAACATGGGATTTTTTTTTTGAGCAGCTTTAATTATTTTCAATCATATTGTTTTTAGAGTACGAATTTTTCACTTTTGTTAAATTTATTTGTATTTTATTTTTTGATTCTATCATAAGTAGACTATTAATCTCATTTTTTAATTGTGTGTTCTTAGTGCATAGAAATACAATTGACTTTTGTAGTGTGTCCTGTATCCTACAAATTTGCAGAACATATTTATTAATCTTAATAGTTTTTTTAGAAGATTCCATAGGAATTTCTGAATACAAAACTATATCATCTGCAGATACAGTTTTACTTCTTCCTTTCTAATCTGATCAAATCTGGGTAATTAGAATATTCATCACCTCAAACATTTATCATTTTTTGTGTAGGAAACATTTCAAATCTTTTAGTTATCTTGAAATATACAATATGTTGTCATTAACTATAGTCACTCTACTGTGCAACCAAACACTAGATTTTATTCCTCTACTTGCTTTTTTGTACCATTAACCAACCCTTCTTCATTTCCTACTCCCCTCTGCCCTTCTAAGACTCCTATAAATCATCATTCTATTCACTACTCCATGAGATTCACCTTTTTCTTTTTTTTTAGCTCCCATATATAAGTGAGAACAAGAAACATTTGTCTTTCTGTTACTGGCTTATTTCACTGAGGTCCTCTGGTTCCATTCATATTGTTGCAAATAACAAGATTTCATTCTTTTTATGGTAGAATCATATCTCATTGTGTGTATATCTATACATATATATCTACACACACACAAACACACACACACACACCACATTTTCTTTCTCCGTTCATCCATTGATGGACACTTAGGTTAATTCCACCTCTTAGCTATCGTAAATAGCACTGCAGTAAACATGGTGGTGTAGATATATATCTCTCTGATGCACTAATTTACTTTTTCTTTTTTCATATATACCCAGCAGTGGAATTGTTGACTTGTGGTAATCTGTTTTTAGATTTTTGAGGAACCTCCACACTGTTTTCCATCATGGATATTCTAATTTGCATTCCCAACTACAGTGTACAAGCATTCCTCTTTCCCTGCATCCTCATCAGCGTTTGTTTGTTTTTTTTTGGGGGGGGGGGTGTTTTCTTGAGACAGAGCCTCACTCTGTTACCCTGGGTAGAGTACCACAGCATTATCATAGCTCACAGCAACCTCAGACCCCTGGGCTCAAGCAGTCCATCCACCTCAGCCTCCCAAAGTGCTAGGATTACAGGTGTGAGCCACCACTCGTGGCCCTCATCAGCATTTGTTATTTTTTGGTCTCTTTGATAATAAATCCAAGTTCTTTTAGCCTCATTTATCTGGGGCACTAAAGTTTTTTGTTTTTTTTTTAATTTTTAAATTTCAACAATAAAACTTCTTTATGACACTTAATGTGAAACCTTAGATGTAGTTATGGAGATAGTTTTCCTTTATAGCTGTGTTGGCATCTATAACATGAGGTTGATGGAACTGCCTGTTAGCGAGAGTGTCTTTAGTCAGCATATTTGATCCTGTGGCTTAATAGTTTTTTTACAATTAGATCATTTAGGGTATGCTTTATTCACAAGCTAAATTACTATTAAAAAGACCATGTAAAGCCTCTCTGACTGTATGCAGTACCAGCAGGCCCCAAGTTATAATCATCTAACTTAACAACTTATGTACAACTTGCACTTACAAACAGAGACTATTACAGTAAGTCCCTGAGTTACAAACATTTGACTGATGCACTCTTCAAACTTATGAACAGAAACTAATACAGGTAGTAAGTAAATGTATCTGTCCGCTTACATCCAAATTCAACTTAAGGGCGGCGCCTGTGGCTCAATCGGCTAAGGCGCCAGCCACGTACACCTAAGGTGGCAGGTTCGAATCCCCAGCCCGGGCCCGCCAAACAACGATGGCTGCAACCAAAAAATGGCCGGGCGTTGTGGTGGGCGCCTGTGGTCCCAGCTACTTGGGAAGTGGAGGCAGGAGACTCCCTTGAGCCCAGGAGTTGGAGGTTGCTATGAGCTGTGATGCCATGGCACTCTACCCAGGGGGATAGCTGGAGGCTCCGTCTCAAAAAAAAGAAAAGAAAAGAAAAGAAAAGTCCTCTATCTGTATTTCAAGAGATTTACAAAATGTTTCTCAGTATCTACTCTAAGGCTGGTTGGTCACAGTGGCTCACACCTATAATCTTAGAACTTTGGAAAAGTTTAGATGGGAGACTCACTTGAGGCCAGGATTTTAAGACCAGCTTGGGTAACATAGTGACTATGTCTCTCAAACAAACAAACAAACAAACAAACAAAAAAACTGCTCTAAGAAAATAAAATGTAGGAAAAATTTCTATACAATGATGTTCATTATAAGCTGCACCTGGTTACTGCAATCCTAGCACTCTGGGAGGCCTAGATGGGTGGATTTCTTGAGCTCAGGAGTTCAAGACTAGCCTGAGTAAGAGTGAGAACCTGTCTCTACTAAAAATAGAAAAACTAATCAGGCACTGTGGTGGGTGCCTATAGTCCTAGCTACTTGGGAGGCAATTGAGCCCAAGAGTTTAAGGTTGCTATGAGCTACAATGCCACAGCACTCTATTCAGTATGTCTCAGAAAAAAAAAAGAAAAGTTCATTGTAGTACGGGGGGGTAACCAACATTTTTTGTTTTTCTCTGTCACACAGTTTTTCTCTGCCCAAGAGTTGTCTTGGGCCACATACTAAATACACAAACACTAACAAAAGCTGATCAGCAAAAAAAAGCCCATGCATAGTTTTCATGATATCAACACCACTGATAAGCAAAAAAAGTCCTCACAAAATCAGCATGTGGCCCACAGGCTGCAGGTTGGACACCTCTGATAGTATCAAGAAACAAAAATTAGAATGTTGAATACAAATTGTAAGCCAAATTAGATATAGTCACAGAGTGAAATATTATTTTGCAAAAAAAATGTTGTAACTAGGGCAATGCTTACTCCAGTGTATTTGAAAAAGCAGGGGCTCTAGGAATGTTCCTGTGTTAAGATCTCAACTTGGATCATGAACTAGCTGCGAGACCACTAGCAAGATATACAAAGTCTCACTCTGTGTCTCCTTATTTAAAATTTGGTGTAATTATACCACTTTAGATGTGTATAATAAGAAAACAAGTAGCTTATTGGCACACTGGCTCACGCAATCCTAGCACTCTGGGAGGCTGAGGTGGGTAGATCGCCTGAGCTCAGAAGCTCAAGACCAAGAGCAAGACCTCTGTCTCTAAAAACTAGCGAGGCATTGTGGTGGGCCTCAGCTACGCATGAAGCTGAAGCAAGAAAAATATCTAAAATGCCTCGTCTGAAGCTTGACATGTAGTAAGCACACCATGAACCAGTTACCAGGTCATTCTGATCAATGGAAAAGCAGAATACAAATAATACATATAGTATGACAATTTATTGTCTACGTAAAAACATTCACAAAGGGAAATACCCAAGATCTCACCTATGAATGTGGGACTAAAGGTTGATTTTTCTGTTTTTATATTTTTCTTTCTTTCCATATTATCAGTGAATAAACAATTATTCCCTTTACAATTTGAAGTTTTTAACTTAACATAAAGCATAGTTTTAAAATGTGCTCATAAAAGTTATTTAAAACACCAACACATATCACTTCTCAGACTTTTGGCTAAGATCAAGTATAATATCTGTACTTAACAGTTTAAGATGCCAATATGTAATTAAATTTCATCTATTTACTGATATAAATTTTTACTGGAATAGGGCCCCTTCTCATGAAGATTATGTTCTAGGGTAGAAATACTAACAGTGAACAAGTCTGTATGATCACCAAATAGCTGATTCTGTAACTGATTATATAAGCACTTTTACAATGGTATTCTGGGCATTTAATAGAGCCTTAAAGAAAACAGATTGAAAAAAAATTGAAAAAAAAAGAAAACAGATTAAATTATGTCATAACTTTTTTTAAGTTGTTAATTTTTTTTTTTTTAAGTCACAGGAAGGCAGTGTTTCGGAGCAGAGTTTCTTATACTTTACTATGCACACAAATCCCTCCTTTTTAAAGGCAGAGTCTCTATAAAAAATAAAATTAAATTAAAAAATTAAAAATTAAAAATTAAAAAAATTTAAAAAAATAAATAAAGGCAGAGTCTCACTCAGGTGTTCTTGGTGGGCTGAGACTACACCCTAACAGGCCCCTAAACAAATCACCCTTTGACTGGCAAAGTCATAGAGGCATTATTAGGATTTTTATTTCAAAAAGAGCAAAATTCATTAATCATTGGGCAAGATACATAAGCAGAATCTTTTCCCAAGAGGACAAATGGCCAACAAATACACGAAAAAATGTTCATCATCCCAAATCATCATGCAAATCAAAACCACGGTGAGATATCACCTCACCCCAGCAAAAACAGCCCCCATCACAAGACCCCCACACTGCATATGCTTGTGTGGGTATGGAGAGACTGCAAACTAACACAGCTCTTTTGGAAAGATGTATGGAGAATCCTCAAAGAGCTAAAAGAGACCTTTCCATCAGGTCCCATAATCCCATTAGCAGGTATCTACCCAGAGAGGAAAAATGATCATTTTATTGTAAGGACATTTGCATTCGAATGTTTATAGTAGCTCAATTCACAATTGCAAAAATGTAGAAACAGCCCAAGTGCCCATCAACTCATGAATGCATAAACTATGGTATATGCATACTATGGAATACTATTCATCCATAAAAAGGATAGAGACTTCACATCTTTGGTGTTTACCTGGATGAATCTATAGACACTGCCCTAAGTAAAGTATCTTAGGAATGGAAAAGCAAGCATCCTATATATTCAATACTATGGTGAAACCAGTAGATGACTTGGCGCCCATTGCTCAATGGTTAGGGTGTCAGCCACATACACTGGGGCTGGTGGGTTCAAACCCAGCCCAGGCCTGCTAAACAACAATGACGATTACAACAACAATAAAAAATAGTCAGGTGTTGTGGTGGGCACCTGTAGCTCCAGCTACTTGGGAGGCTGAGGCAAGAGAATTGCTTGAGCCCAAGTTTGAGGTGGCTGTGAGCTATGATGCCATAGCACTCTACCGAGGGTGAAATAGTGAGATTCTGTCTCAAAAAAGAAAAGAAACTAGTAGATGAACAACTACAGGCCCACATGAGACAAAAACACAATTAAATTCAAGAAGGGGGTAAAGAGGGACTGGAAGTTCCTACCTAATGGGTACAAGGTGGAGGTATATGGCACACCTACTGGGTGAAGGACTCAACTACAACTTGGACTTTCAAATGCATACAATGTAACCTAATTGTATTTGCCTTCATATTAATCTGAAACAAAAAGAAAAAACTAGTATGTTAATAAGACTGGCAGACAGAGTTGTGTTATAACTAAAATATACCCTAATGTAAACTTTCTGAAAAGAAAAACTTGAGACACTGCTAGAATTTCCTACTGGAAATAAAGCATTCTGTCATTACTGGAGTATGTCTCAGTTTTCCATTCTAACGGAGGCCCCTTGTCCCCTCCTGGGCCTTTGGGGTTGAGGGTCCTGTTTCTTCTTCGTTCCCCTGTGTTCTTTCTGCATCTTTTTTTCCTTCTTTGTTCCCATCACACCAGCCTCCACCTCCCTTGCCTCTCGTGACTGGCCTTCCCCAGACTCTGGTCCACACCAAACTGCCCTGGATGTGCTTTCCAGGTGCCACCTGTCCTTGACAAATCACCTTTTCCCCCATCACATGAAACTCATGACACTGTCCCTCCAACAACCTGGCTCTCACTAGTGGGACTTCTCATGTCTCCCAAGCAGGTTGTCTCTCTGGTCCAGCTCCGAGGATCTGCATACATAACCACCCCCACATTAATGGTCTCTTCCTTTTGGCCTCTTCATGTTCTTCCCTCTCCTCCCTCTTCAGACCTCTGATTCAAACCCTGAAAAAAAAAAAAACTCTGACTTTTTCTATGATGACTGCCTATAACCTACACCCATGCTGCATACACAGAAAGAAACCACTGTCCCTGGGTTTGCACTGGGTTTGCAATGGCTCCCGCACAGTGATTATTACACACACGCACATAAGCTATTCTTTCTGCCAACCACCACTGCAGAATAGAAGTTTCATTCTCATAGGTGAAAAATCCAATCACTGGCAGCAAAGAGACTTTTGGCAAGAAGTTAAAATGCGGTCCTGCCTGTGAACTGCTAATGTTCCAGCCTGGGAGGAATTACTTGAAACCCTTTTCAGATGTGAAGCCAATTCTTCACTCTCGAGCTGGCTATGACTGATGGAGTTTAATCTCAACCACCTGAGATTGTCCACATCCCGAAAACAACCCTGGTGGCACACCTGCACTTTCCCATATGCCTTTCTTTGCTCAAGGGCTTTATGGTATCAAGAGCCGTGGTGCAGTAACAGACTCAGGCAAGCTCTGAATATGAGACGGCATGAAACGAGCATGCATACTCTGAACACACGCTTTGGGGCTTGTGCTGAGTAGCCACAGCCCAAGCAGCAGATGGACAGGGCTCCAGACACATCCCGGGTGCCCCGCCTCCCACGAGGCACCGGGCCTCACTGGCTCCAGCCTGGCACATGCTCAGAAAACTTCAGCTCCTTCGGATCCTTTTTACTTTTCTGTGTGTTGAATGGGCGCTCTAACAGTAACTCAATTCTCTCAATGTTTTGTTCTAAAATGGAGAAAAGAGGGCCAGGAAAAAAGCATGATGTCACTGAGTAGTTTTTTTTTTCTTTGATTTTTTCCAATATATATATATTGCTTCAACTTAATATTCAAGCTATTCCTATAAATGACATTATTTTTAACTCCTCTTAGTTTGATGTATAAACATGTATCTTTCATATGTGTATAATCCCAACTAGACTTTGTATTTCTTGCGGATAGAGACTATGCCTTATTTCATCCTTATTATTTCATTTATTTTATCCCCACCATGCACAGTTCTGCTGGCACTGCACACAGACATCTTCATGAGAGTCACGGTCACTGCTCTTGAACTGCCCCTACGGTGCTTCAGCACACAGGGAATTCTCAATAAAAGACTAGCTAATTGAAAAGCCTTTGAGACCCTACATGTCATCAGGCACACACCCCTTATTTGTACTGTGTAAATAGAGTACATTTTCTGTTTTGTAGTCTTTTTGCATCTTAAAATTAAAGTATGTCATATAGAGGACAGAAGATGAATTAAAGAGAAAACTATAAGCCAGCCCCATGTCTACACCTCCGTGGAGGGAGACTTGGCTATCCACGGTATCAGTGATCCTTAGGCCAAACAATTCCACGTGCAGACGTGTACCCAACAGCATTCTGCACATGTGGGTAAAAATGTGTGCAAAGATGTTCACTGAAACTTGGGTGGGGTCCTACAAAAATGGAACCCACCTAAATGGATACTGGTGGAGTAATGATTAAGTACTCACACTTGATTTAAATGTTAAAATGATTACATTTGATTTATATGTAATAACATGGGTAGACTTCAATTATTAGAAATTGGGCTACAAAAACTGCAAATGTGAAATTTACTCATTACGTAAATTTGAAAACAGAAACCTGTATGTTGTTGATGGTTAGAAATGTGCACTAGAAGAATAACATACTTTATTTCATCACATACACATAGTAACTTGTGGACACCGGCTACCTCTGGGGAGGGAAAGAGGGAAATGGAATTGTATTGGGTAAAGGAGACGTGAATTATCTCTGCAATGTCGTATTTCTCTAAAAATATCTGAAGCGAATGAGGCAAATATTAATATTTGTTAATTCTGAATGTGAAGGATACCCACATTTGTTTAAAATATGCTACACTTTTGTATATTTAAAATAGTTCAAATTTTTGAAAGAAAAATGATACAGTACACCCATCAAATGATTAAGAGGTTCCATTTTTTCCCCATTGTGAAAATAACCAGAATAAATCAGGGCGACAGAAGGAAGGGAAGAGGTGCCTAAGACATTTATTTCATGAATGCTAGCTATGCTACCTAATGGCCCACGCCAGTACCTCCTGTAGGAGCACACTCCAGAGAACTTGCTGCATCTTACATTTGCTTGTCTTTTTTGAGCTGGCAAATGACACTTCTGGCCCTTCTCTTGTACCATCAATACACTCCCTGGGTCACTGGCTGGGTGCTTTTCCCACTGCCCAGCCAAGCTCCATAGCTCTGGCAAACACAAAATCACTGCCAGGTGGGGACAAACTTTCTCAAAAACCACCAGCATTCTCTTCCTGTGCTGGCTAATCAATGCTAACCTTGTCATCATGGGAAAGATAACCGAGTTTCTACTGTAATGGACTATATGTGCAGGCTATTTTAGAAGCTATAATTAGCTGTGCTTTTAGCATAGCCAGAAAGTAGGTGGGCTCCATCTGAAGCAATGATCATTTTAACCAATGGCATTAGGAGTCTAAGAAGGTATAAATTATGAAATAACATATGTATACCTGATTTTCAAAAGGAAATACTTCTATTCATCTCTTTCCAGTAATCCAACAGACCTTCAAGTCCCTCACTTTTTTTCTTAAACTCAATCCACTTTATTTTACTACTATATCTAATGAGAAATTCCACTAATGCCAGTTTCATTTTAAACTAGCATTGCAAATGTTTCCTACAATCGACATTTCTTCTTTGTAACTGTCCTAAACATAGTCAGTAATTTAGAATGTAGCTCCCCAAAATATGGTACTACTATTTCAAATAAATGTCTATAATTGCCCTCGTTGTATATACACACACGCACACATGCACACACAGTGGAAACTCACTGAACCAATCTTCACTCACCTAAATCTCTGGATTAACCAATGGCAGAGGGAGAGAAATAGATGCCCTTCACCTAGTAAATACTCAAGCTAGTGGGCTTTTCTCCCTACCAGCTAAGCCGTATGCTTACTGAGAGTCCTTAGTGATTATGTCCAAATGTGTTTGTGCCTATTGCCCTTGTTAGATAACAATTATTATATATATTGCCTTGGTGTATAATGTAGAAATTGTTTAACTATGTAAATGGATTGAATAAGGATACAAAGAAGTGTTACATATGTGAAAAATAAACGCTTTTGAAAAGATTTGAAAAGGGCAGATGAATTTAAAACTGGCTTTAGGATTAGGTGAGAGCAAAGTAATGTAAAAGACTTGAAGGACCATCCACCCAGACGGCATTTGGAAATGATTTTAACCTCTTGCTCAACTTTAAAGATTCCCAACACTGAAAGTCACAGGAGTGCATGATAGATGTGACTTATGCAAGAAAGTGGAACTAAAAAAATTTATCACCAAACTCACAAAGCAGAGCCCTATATCAAAAGTCAGAATAAAATGTTAGCTAATGTCAATTCATTTTTATAATTCTGTTTTAACTGATTTTTTTAAATCTTTTTTTTCAAGATAGGGTCTTGTTCTTTGCCCAGGCTGGAGTTGGTGGCCTCATCATAGCTCACTACAACTCAAACTCCTAGGCTCAGGTAGTCCTCCTGACTCAGCCTCCTGAGTACCTAAGACTATAGGCATGTGCTCACCATGTCCAGTTAATTTTCAAAATATTTCTCACAGACACAGGGTCTACTATGTTTCCCAGGCTGGTTTCAAACTCCCCACCTCAAGCAATCATCCTATCTTGGCCTCCCAAAGTGCTGGGATTTCAGGTGTGAGCCACTGCGCCCTACCCTGACTGCTTAAATTAACTAATCACTAGTTGTTCCAATTACAGTGAGTTAAGAGGCCTCCAACATACTCACCTACCTACGTCTAGTCCTTTTTCAAAACTCAGTACTATATATATATATTTCTTTTCCAAGACAGTTAAAATAGTTGATGTTACATTTACCAATTGGTGACAGATCAGTAAAGAACTTTTTACCTGGCTCGGCGCCTATGGCTCAATCGGCTAAGGCGCCAGCCACGTACACCTAGTGTGGTGGGTTTGAATCCCCAGCCCAGCCCACCAAACAACAATGATGGCTGCAACCAAAAAATGGCTGGGCGTTGTGGTCCCAGCTGCTTGGGAGGTGGAGGCAGGAGACTCGCTTGAGCCTAGGAGTTGGAGGTTGCTATGAGCTGTGATGCCATGGCACTCTACCCAGGGGGATAGCTTGAGGCTCCATCTCAAAAAAAAAAAA
>CAUYQV010003040.1:0-24478 GCA_963574575.1 Galagoides demidoff
GCATTAAATATACTTTTGTTCCTTATTGAAAATTTTTTTGTCTAATAATCTTCTATAATCTCCTGGATAAGGCAAGAATCTTTTTAAGGCTCTGAAACAAAGAAACTCCTTCCTCAAACTCACTGTCATTTTATCTGAGATGGCTTAACATAAAAATCAATATATTTTCAAGAACTTAACCCTGACCCAGCCATGCATAGAAGACCAGGAAAAGTATCTGCACATTAGGTATAATAGGCAAAAAAGTCATGTCCAATTAAACAATTTTAAAAAATTAGAACAGCTGGATAGAACTGAAAGCCAAAAGCACGTTTTTGTGATCTTCACATTTCTGCCACTTTTCCTCCTTTTTTTTTTTTGCAGTTTTTGGCCAGAGTTTGAACCCACCACCTCTAGCATATGGGGCTCCCTACTCCTTTGAGCCACAGGCACCACACCTGCCTTTCCTCTTTTGACCACATTTATCATAGAGTTCTCAAAGAGGTTTTCTTGACCTGTGAAATGCACACATATCCTAGGGTTTTTGACCCACTTCAAAAGGTATAAATGGGCTGCTCTCCTGGGAGTCAAAAATATTAAGACTTAAGTAGGACTTCTGCCTGTTTGTAAAAATGGAGTGAGTTAACCTCTCTGAGCATCTTAATGTAGAAGAGCAATCCACTCTTGGATTATTCTAAGGATTGAGTAAGATAGTACATTAAAAATGCCTGCCCCATAGTGGGTTCTGAAATGTCATGGGTATTGTCATTACTTCTGAATTTGGCATTGCACCTACAGCTTATAAGCACCCGAGCTTATACCGAGATTGCCACTTACCAGATGAATGTCTTTCATCAAGCTTCTCAACTTCTGTTGAAAGTCACCTTTCTTATTTATAAGATGGGGGAGACAATTATAGTATTTGCCTCATTCAGTAGTTGTAAGAATTAAATGAAATACTTAAAATTGTGTGTGTTATAATCATTCCCTCTCCTTACCCACATGAAAATCCTTTAAGGATTTTATGTATTTTTCTCAATGGTACAAAAATGTAGCAAGTCAGTCTTAAGGTTAGCTACTATTTTTTTTTTTTTTTTTTAAAGACAGAGCCTCAAGCTGTCCCACCTGGGTAGAGTGCTATGGCTTCACTGATCACAGCAACCCCCAACTCCTGGGCTCAAGCGAGTCTCCTGCCTCAGTCTTATCCCAAGTAGCTGGGACCACAGGCGCCTGCCACAACGCCCGGCTATTTTTTGGTTGCAGCCATTATTGTTGTTTGGTGGGTCCAGGCTGGATTCGAATCCGCCACCTTAGGTGTACGTGGCTGGCGCCTTAGCCGCTTGAGCCACAGGTGCCGAGCCAGGTTAGCTACTATTATCAGAGACAAATTATGAATACAAAGATCCATGGTTTTCAGAGATCCGAGGCTTCTTATTTTGTAGTTTAATCCTTATTTTATAAGAAAAAGTATGATTTTTTTGAAAGTGCTATAAAGTCTAGAATTCTTCTATACAAAATCTTGACTATGTAATTTATAAATGCATTACATGCCTCACTGACCAAATATACCTCCTATAAACAATCACATTCAGGCAGCTGGAGAATTCTGGAGAAAAAAAAGAAACTGGAACATAAAGGGATGCTGAAAGTTGCATAGTGAAACTGTGGGTGCACAAAGCTACACTTTTAGATAGAGAGGCAGCTTTATGTCCGCAGTTAAAACTTAATCTTCCATTGTAACTCAAGCCCAAGGTCTAATAGGAGAGAGGAGGTGCTCTGTAGTGAGGGTGAGACTTTTATTCACACACAAATGGCAAATGGGAAATACAATGCAATTATGTAGAGAATTCCAGGCACAATAAATAAATGCACTCTCTTGTTAAATATCCTTCAGTGTGAAGGTAATATTTTAACATTCCGCTCTCAGCTTTTCAAATTGATTTCCATTACTTGTACATTTTTTTAAGCAAACTGCATTAAAAAAATAAAGTCATTTCAATTGTTGAGCAGTTAGTAGTAGTATCTACCTTATTTGAGAGAGTCAACACAAGGTTAATGCAGGTGTATTGACATCTTAATGGCTACTGACAAGGAAATAGGTCCTTAAGAATAGTAAAAGGGAAAGGAGTGGAGAGTATAGAAAATTCTAACATAATAGGATAAAATTATATTAATTAAATGTTTCTTTGTGTTTAGAATTTAGGGGTGATAATCTAAAATAGTTTTGTAAAATAAAGGTCTTAAAATCGTCAATATAGTTAACTTCACAAGAAGTTAAATACACTATTTTTATTATTAAGAATGTTAGCAATAGTAATACTACTAGAATATAGCAAAGATTTAGTATGTCAGGCAATGCACTAAAAGTTGTATGTATTTATTTTTTTGAATACTCACCGTGCTGTGTGTGATAAATTTTATTATTTTTACACTTATTTGACACATAAGGAAAGGAAAATACTAGAAGAGGTCGGCATCCTTCATCGAGATCATAGCAACTCAGAGAGAATCAGGAACAAAAGCAGATCAACCTGCTTGATTTACTATTTTGCTTTTTTCCTTCTTTACTATCAAGGTAGTATTAGGGTACAAAGGTTTTGGTTACATGAAATGCTTTTGTACAATTCGACTCAAAGTTACAAACATGCCCATCATCTGAATAGTGGGCATTGTACCCGGTACACACACCTCTCCCCTCATTGCCCCCTCCCACCTGCTTGATTTTTTACAACCTTATGTACATATGGGTATTGATTGATGAGTTCCAATTAATAGTTCCAAATTAATAGTGAGAACCTGTGGTGTTTGTTTTTCCATTGTTATAAAACTTCAGTTAGATAGAAGAATGACCTTGAATCCCTTCCAGGTTATTAGAAAAGGTATTAGTTCACCATTTTTTATGACTGAGTAGTCTTCCCTGGTATACATATACCACATTTTATAACTCACTCACATTCAGATGGGCAATTGAGTTGGTTGTACATATTTACAATTTGTGTGGCAACAAACATTTGAGTGCCCAAGTCCTTTGATAAAATGACTTTTTTTCCCTTGACTAAATACTCAGTAGTGGATTTCCTGAGTCAAATGGTAGGTCTAGTTTTGGTTCTTTGAGTATCTCCATATTACTTTCCAGAGAGGGTGTACTAGTTCGCAGTCCTACTAACAGTGTGAGTGTTCCTTTCTCTCCATCCACATCAGCATCTATTGTTCTGGGACTTTCTGATAAAAGCCATTCTCACTGGAGTTAGGTTCTACCTCACTGCAGTTTTGATTTGCTTTTCCCTCAACATTAGAGATGTTGAGGATTTTTTCATATGTTTATTGGCCATTAGTCTACCTTCTTTTGAAAGGCTTCTGTTCATGTCTATTGCCTACTTTTGTATGAAGTTGTTTAACTTTTTCTTGCTTATTTCCTTAAGTTCTTTATAAATTCTCTTTATCAACACTTTATTGGATGTATAGGCAGAAACTTTGTAAATTAATCAGGTCTCGTTTGCTAACTTTTATTGTTGCTGAGATTGCCTTTGTTAATTTCGTCATAATTATTTGCCTAGGCCGGTGTCTATAAGAGTTTTCCCAAAAGTTTCTTCTAGATTGCTTAAAGTTTCATGCCTCAGGTTTAAATCTATTATCAATCACGAATTAATTTCAGTGAGTGGTAAGAAGTGCAGTCCTCTTCCACTCTTCTACCTGTGGCTACCAGTTTTCTCAATGCTATTTACTGGAAAGGGATTATTTTCCCCCGTGTATATTATTGTCTGCCTTGTCAAAGATCGGATGGCAATATGAGGATGGTTTTACATCTGGATTTTCTGTTCGGATCCATTGGTCCATGTCCCTATTCTTGAGCCAGTACTAGACCATTTGGTGACTATAGCCTTGCCATAGAGTTTGAAGTCTTGTAAAGTGAGGCCTCTGATTTTTCCTTTTGTCTTGAGTTTACTCTGGCTATTTGTGATCTCTTCTGCTTCCATACAAAGTATAGAATGGAATGGCAAGCTGTGGTGTATGTATACCATGGACTACTATCCAGCCATTAAAAAAAATGGAGATTTTGTGGCATTTGTATTAACTGGATGTAAGTGGAACACATTATTCTTAGTGAAGCATCACAGGAATAGAGAAACATGAATCCTATGTATTTAACTTTGATATGAGGACAATTAATGATAATTAAAGACATGATGGAGGTGAGGGAAGGGGAGAGAAGACAGAGAGAGAAGGAGGGAGGGGTGGGGGAAAGTAAAAGGAAAAAAAAGAAAATAGTGATTAATTCTGACATACATTAGATTTAATTTTTACCAAAGTACATTATTTGAACAATAATTGTTAATTCAATTTGTTAATATATTGTTTAGGATATTGCATCCTCATCTATTAGTGAAATATGTTTGTAATTTCCCTTTACAATAATATATTTTTTCCAATTTTAATATCAGGTATATGCAGATGAAATAGAATGAATTTGAAGTATTTCTTCTTTTTCTATTGTCTATAAGATTTGGCATGATCTGTTTTTTGAAATTATCTTCTATTTGTATTTATAAATATTAGTTGTCTATTTTTTGAGATTTTGGAAAAAAATTAAAACAAAACAAAGTGTAGAATCATTTTTTTCCAGAGCTATGAAAAATGACATTGGTATTTTAGTGGAGATGGTGTTGAAATTGTAGAACACTTTGGGTAATATAGACCTTTTAACAATTCACTTTGCTGTTATGTGAACATTAATATATATTTTTCATTTCATTAAATGCTCAGTTATTTCCTTCCTCAGTAACTCATAGTTCTCCATGGAGAGGTCTTTTACCTCTTTGGTTAAATATATTTCTAGGTATTTTGTTTTCTTTGTTGCTATTATTAAAAGTATTGAGTCATGTATTTGATTCTTAGCTTAATAGGTTTGGGTATTTTGGAATGCTACTGATATGCATACACATTGAGACTCTACTGAATTTATTAAATAATTCTAGGAGTCTGTCAGCAGAGTAGTTAGGGCTTTCTAGGTATAAAATCATATTGTTGGCAAAGAATGATAATTTGACCTTTTCTGTCCCTATTTGGATACCCTTGTTTTCCTTCTCTTATCGTCTTGCTCTGGCCAGGACTTCTAGCACTATTCTGAATAGAAGTGGTGACAGTAGTATCCCTGTCTAGTTCCAGATATTAATGGGAACGTTTTCAATTTTTCCCCTTTCAGTATGATGTTGGCTTTGGGTTTTTCACATATGGCTTTAATAGTTTTGAGGTATGGCCCATTTATGCCTATTATGTTAAAAGTTCTTATCATAAAAGGGTACTAAATTTTGACAAACGCTTTCTTTTCATCTATTAAGGAGATAGTATAGTCTTTGTTTTTGCTTCTGTTTGTGTGGTGAATCACTTTTACAGATTTGCATGTTTGACTATCCTTGTATACCTGGGATGAAGCCCTGGTCATGGTAGATGATGATGATGATTACTGTTTTGATATGCTACTGAGTTTTGTTTGCTGGAATTTTATTGAGATTTTTTGCTTTTATATTTAAAAGAGATATTGGTGTACAGTTTCTTTTTGATTAGGTCCTTTCCTGGTATTGTATCTAAGTGATAGATACTGGCTTTGTAGAAAAAGTTGGGGAGACTCCCTTTTTCTCAATATTATGAAGTACTTACTGCAGTACAGGAACTGAAGTATAGGTAAAATTCAGCTGTGAAACCATTTTGTTCAGGGCATTTTTTTGATTGCGAGTTTATCTTTTCTCGTTGCTGCTTCTATTTTGTTACTTGATAGTGGCCTGTTTATAAGAGGTCTATTTCTTCTTGATTGAGTCTAGGAAGGTTGTGTGTTTCCAAGGATTTGTCCATTTCTTCAACATTTTTTACTTTATGTGCATAGAGGATTTCATAGTATTCACAGATAATATTTTATATTGGAATAAGCCCAGTGTAATGAATCTGAATTTTTTTTCTGCAGTGATTTTTAGTTCTATTGTGCCAAGAACATTCCCCAAATTTATAATTATATAGGAATCCTTGTGAAAGTTTTGCTTCTGTAGAGGTCCTTATCTATCAAGCAAAGCTTCCAAATTAGTTTAAGAATAACTTAAGTGTTCTGAAAACTGTGTGCAGAAATACTGTTTACAATGAAAGCTACCCTAAATGGAGAGGCTTTTTCAGCCTCTTTACATTTACATTCTTACGCAGAGAATTCCTAAACAACAAACTTCCTTTATTCAGCCAACCAAGCCCAGTAAGTCTATAATTTTATTAACAATAGACAATCTAGGAAAATTAAATCTATACTACTAAAAAGCAATTTTTGCAAGGACCCCACGTAACTTTCCAGCAGTGACACCCCGAACATGTTCCAAGGAGCTCTAATTAAAGTTCTTCATTCTCTTTTCCTGTGAACTCCTCAGTATGAAAGGAGCGAACCAATTGCACAAATCTATTCTGTGGACTTTCTTTTCTCCCTCAGTCCAAATCCTAAAACTGGACTTTGGGGCACCAAAGGCCATTTCCACATCTCTAATGAATTAATAGCTCAAATATTGCTGCAAATATCCTGCCAGCACTTCAAACTCAGTAACTCCATAATCACAATCATTATCTTCCTTCCACTTAAAATTAGTTTATTCTGTAGCTCAATGTCTCCTGAGCACACTGATGTTCTCGTAGTTGTTTAAACTTGCCTGGAATTGACTCTCCCTGACATTGTCAGATCTACTGTCCAGTCACACTGCAGCCAAGCTACTTCTTTGTCTAAAGTTTGCACTCTCTCACCCAAACTTGTTGCTCAGTTCTTTAATTCAGAAAACAAATATCTATAAATATTTCATTATCTTTGAAATGTCCACTTCAACAAAATTTTCTTTCTCTCTCAAAGCATATTATAAGTCTACTTTTCTTATCTTCTTAAGTAAGTTTGTCTTTTTGATTTATTGTTATTAGTATCATTTTTTAATAGCCTGAACAACTGAAAAAGAAAGTGGTATTTCTAAGTCTACCTGCCATTACCCATGATCGGTTTGTAGTTTCTGTGTAACAAAACTCTGAATGTTATATTTGAACACCTAGAGAAATATAGTTTGGAAGGAAAAGTTAGATGTGCTTTTAAATCAAAGTTGATCTTTTGAATAGCTCAAAATTTCTGGATTGTTTTCTACTAAGATACAGTGAGCACTTTTTTTTTTAACTGAAGGAAAAGTTGTGAGGACTCAGTTAGACTTACATACTAGCACTTCATGGAGAATCCCTTGCAGATTAAGCTCCTGCCTGGGAACATTTGTCATTTTCTTCAGCTTTCCCATTTGCGCTTCCTTTTCCCCCATATTGAATTATATGCATTTCTCAAATGAGCCAAACGCTTTAAAGCCTCTCTTTCCATCCACATAGCTCTCTTCACTCTTTATCCTCTTTTCTCATTGTGAGTCTGATTTTTAACAATTCATCAGACAGAAAGTGAAACACTGCCTCCTCTAAGAAATTTTACCTAAGATTTTTTGGGAGAATTCACGTCCTATTTAGAACCTTCCCATATGCTGTGATTTGAATGTGCTCTCCTAAATTTTACCCCTTGGAAAATCATCCCCAGTGAAACTAGTATTGAAAGGTGGGATTTTTAAGAGGCAGTTAGATCATGAGAGCTTTGTCTTCATGAATAGATTAATCCTTTCAGGGATTAATGGGCTAATGGATCCATGGGTTATTGTGAGAGTGAAACTAGTGGCTTTATTCCAGAAAGGAAGACATACGTGAATAAGTATTCCACCAGCCTCAGCCCCCTCACCATGGGATACCCTGCATGGCCACAGCACTTCCTATAGGAGTCCCCACCTATAAGAAGGCCTTCACCATGTGGAGCCTTCTTAACCTTAGACTCCTCGGCCTCCATAACTAGAAGAAAGAAATTTCTTTTCTTACAAAATACCCAGTTTCATGGATTCTATTATAAGCAACAAAAAAACAAACTAATTCCTATAAGGCCTAGCATAATGTGTAGGATACAAGTGTCTTTGTACTCACATATAACTCACGCCCTATATAGCCCAGGCTGGATGTGGGCTTAATACAAAAAAACTACATTTGGACAACTGTTGTAATTGAAGAAGTTTAATTTTTACTCAACAGTTTGAGATGCCACAACTGATTGATGTGAATGTGATGAATCACTTTGGCTTTTATCCGTCAGTTTAGGCATTTCTTACATGGAGACATTCAAGGGTGAACAATTAAGCTCACAAACACATCCTAGAAAAAAGTACTACGTGCATCATTGCTAAATATCAGGACGGTCACATTAGAAGTATTCCCCTTGGGAAGCTATGCATGGCCATCAGTGCCACCCTTCAAAGCACTTTTTCTAGGATGAGTTCATAAACATAATTGTCAGATTTCATATGACGATGGTTCCGATGGCCATTCCAGAAAAGAGTTCCAAAATTGTAATAACAACTCAATGATTGGATCAGTCAGTGTTCCACCAGAGAAATATAACCAATAGGTTATATAACTTACATATATGTGTGTTTATACATTAAATATTCATGTGTGTTTATGCAAGGTATCCGTAAAGTTTGTGTGCACTTTAATAAATTGCACACGAACTTTATGGACACCCTATCTATTTACATTTATTTGAATATGGAACGTATTGACTTACACAATGGTGAGTACAGTTGAGGCAAGACCAAAATGCACCATTAGGAAGTTAGCAATGCAGGCCATTAGGAAGAGCAAACATAAACTCATAGGCAGAAATTGTTGGCTACAGTTTGCTTGCAGAATTTCTTTCTTCTTAGGGAAATCTTTTCTGTACCTTGACCTTTAAACTAACTGGCTCAAACCCCCTCAATTTCTTAGGATAAAGTTAAAGATTGCAGATGTCAATTATATCAATAAGATTCCTTTATGGCAACACTAAGGTTAGTATTTGATTGAGTAACTGAGTATCATACTCTAGACAAACTGACAGATAAAAGTAACTATCATAATATCTATCTAGAAATTAATTAACCTCCAACACTGTCGCTTCATATACTAAACTTAGTATGATACAGATTCCAAACCTAAAGATATATGTTAGAACTATCAAGCTTTAGAAGAAAATATGACTTTATAATTGCAATGTTGGAATTAGGCACAGATTTCTTTGACAGGACACTAAAACCACTAACTTTAAAATAAAACTGATAAGCAATATTTTAAATTATTATTTATCAAAAGATAATTTTAAGAAAATACAATAAATAACATTATAGATTGAGAAGTGCATGTAATATATGACAAAGGACTAATGCTTAGAATATACTAACATTCCTGCAAATCAAAATTAAAGATAGACCAATAAACAAATGGTCAAAAATGTGTATAAACTTGGATGCACACTTCACAAAAGATCATATTGAAATTGTCAATAAGCACATGAAAAAAATCACTCAATGTCATTATCATCAAGTTAAAATTATAATAAATTGCCATTTAGTACCCTGAAGAATGGCAAAAATTAATCAATGTAATAGACTAAATGGTGATAAGGTAATTTGAACTTTTATATATTAAATCAGTATAAAATCATACAAGTTTGAAGGACACTGTGTCAGGGTGGTATGAAATTAAACATGCACATATGCTATGACCTAGATATATAAAAATGTGTTTATCTTTCCCTTGGTCTCCATAGGGGACTGGTGCTAGGATCCTTAAAGATGTTAAAATCTGTGCATGTCTAAGTCCCCTATATAAAATGCTATAGTACTAAGTATTTGCAAATGGCTTACCTATATTTTCCTGTATAATTTAATCATCTCTAGATTACTTTTAAAACCTAACATACAATGAAAGGCTATGTATAGTTGTTGTAATAAGTTAGTTTTTTATTTGTGTTTTTTATTGTTATGTCAATATTTTTTGTATGTTGACCCTGTGGTCTTTGAACTTCCCAAATTAATTTATTAATATTTCTGGATTGCATGCTATTATGTACAGGGTTTTTAAAATACATAATAATGTAAGCTACAGAGGACAGATTTTTTCTTTTAATTCTTTATACTTTTTATTTCTTTTCCTTGACTTATGCCTCTCCATGAGACATAAAGTAAAATATTTAATGCAAACAGTGAGAGAAGACCATCCTGCTTCGTTCCTCATCATAAGGGAGAAGTGTTCAATATTATACCAAGTATGGTAAAATTATTATTCAATATCATATTGAATATTATATTATTCAATATTATACCAACTACTATAAATTTCTAGTGAAATGCCCTCTGTCAGGCTAAGGAATTTGGTATTGTTTTCTAAAATTACTTTTTATTCGTTTGCTGTTCTCTTATGTTTTTTTTTTTGTTTGCAAACTTTTATTGATATTGAACTTTGTCAAATATTTTCTCTATCTATTAAGATGATGAAATATACTTTCCCTTTGTTTCAATAGTATAATCGTATTCATTGTTTTATTTTCCAAGGTTAATCTAACTTTGTCAGCTTGGATTAAATCCATTTGTTTATAATATAGTTTCCTTTGTGTATACTGCTGGATTCAGTGTGTTAAAATTTAGTTGATGCAATTTGCATCTATGTGCATGATGAATATTGGTCTGTAGTTATGATTTGTTTAGTTATTTTTTCACAATGCAATTGTGTAGTTGTAGTATTAGAGGCATAACAGCTAGTAAATAAAATTGGAGAAATTTCCTGATTTACTGAATGAATTTACATACAATTGGTATTATATATTGCTTAAAATTTTGACTAAATTAACTAGCAAAACTATTGGGCTTACAGTTTTCTTTATTGAAAAGTTTCTGTTAATGAATTTAACTTTTTAATATTTATGTATCTATTTATATTTCCCCACCCATCTCCTTCATCTGAGATTGTACCAAAATTTCTCTTAGCCTTCTGGTGCACTTCCTGACTCCATTGTAAAGCCCTATCACAAGGCTGACGGGGGTGTCTATCTACCTTCCTAAGTGTCTACCAAAAATTCTGAATGAAGCAAACATTGGTCAGTGATGGAGAGAAAATACAATAGGGCCAAGGAGACAAGTTATTTTTCCTCCTTAACATGTGACCTATGAAATTTATCCAGAGACTTGCAGAATTCATCTGCTGATTCGTGTATTAAGTACTTTGTGGTTCATTGTCAGGAAGTGGCAAAAACCTCAACACAACCCCTTTTGCATTTTTTCCTCATGATCTCTAACCTTGCTTCCTGCTTCCTCACCCTTACTACCCAGGATTTTATCTCCCACAAAACATTAGCACCCATTCCTTTCCTTCATTTCTGTTCTCTAGAAACTAGGAGAATTTCATGTTTAATAGTAGAGTTAGGTCACTGTGGTTCTGCCACTGACTAGTGGTGTGGTTTTTGAAAGTCACTTCATCTATATAAGATAAGCATCAGTATCTTATTCTACAACCTGAAGATAATGTTAATAAACACTATTACAATTAGACGTCAGTACAGTAAGAAGAGCCATATTTAGGGGGTACAAATGCAGTCTGACTGGTCAGTTTCTATGTACACCCTGCTGCTCCATCACACCCTTTCTCCCCGACCTTGTACTTATGACCATTGTAGATGGTGGCAGGCCCTGGGAAAGGCTAAAGCCTGAGGGGTGGATGGAATTGATCCCAGATGGCAACAGCAGTGTTCTTAGAGATCCAACTCTAAAGAGGAGAAAAGGTATAGAACAGAGAAGGGAAAGAAAGATATGTCAAAAAAAATCATAGCTTCAAGAGACCATGTAATGGACATAATATTTGCCATGATTGTTGATGGATTCTAGTTTGCAGATAATGGTTCCTGGTAAAAAAAAAACAGTCATTACTGCTCTGGTTTTCTACGTGTTAACCAGTTTTACTCAAATACTTCTATTTTTCTTAGAAGCAAACTTGTAACACATTACTATTATTTTCAGCAAAAGTTTTGATTAATATCTCTAACATTTCTCCAACGTTATCTTCTTTTCCTACAATATACTTATTTAATTAATTAGCATTTGCTGACTTGGGATAGTGTTTTCCTAAACTATTTTTCTTTTCAATTTATGGATAAAGACACAAACATATATATCCTATAGTAGTGGATTATTATAAGGTCTATCAAGCCCAATAATATATGCACATTTAGGTAGAATTCCCTTCCCTTCCCTCAACATAATTCCTGCCACATATTTTGTGCTCAATAAATGTCAGTGTGATTGGCATTTAGAATGGAATGGCATTTAGAATACGGACACTGGAAAAACTCAAGAATGTTCACTCATTATAAATTTTGGTAAAACTAAATATGCCTTTCCAATGCCTTCGTGACAAAAACATACAGGAAAATTTATTTATAGAAACCTAATATATTTACATTTTGATAATTTTGCCTGGAGCTTGGATATAATCTTTAAAACATGAACAAATGTCAAAAAATGTTATAATAAACTTTACATTAACACTAAATAAAACATTTTTCTCTCTTGCTTTCTCGTAAGGATCAATAATCTGAAAGGTTAACATGTACTTCTTTGCATAGTAACAAAAGCCAAAAGAACTGGCAAAGCTTCAAAATCAATACATGTATCGGAGAACTGTTGAAACGCATGGCTACAACTAAAAAGGTTGAAGAAATGACATAAAAACCAATTATTGCTATCAGATTAAACAAGATAGCATGGAAGAAATCAAAATTTAGTTTAGTATCTAAAAACATGTCATACATTTCATAGGAAAACATACATTGCTACAAATTTCATTGTTTCTTTTTTTGCCAGTGCATCTCTCCTGTAATATGCTTCATCAATCGTATAATTGTATTATTATTTTATATGTAATCAATACCTAATTCCTAAGCCACTGTAAAACAAAATGTTGTCCTAAGCATTTCTATGTATTATATTTTATATGTGGTATTTTGAAATATATATTATTAAAATCACTTTATAATTACTTCTTTTTCTGTAATAACCTTCCTAGATAGTAATAAACTATAAAGTTATTCATATGCATATAGTAAAAAAATCCTTATCACTCCATATTCCTCAAGTATCTTCTCCCCTTTTTTCTTTTTTTTCTCTTCTTTTCCAAACAGCATCTCTGTCACCTAGGCTAGCTCACAGCAACCTCAAACCCCTGGGCTCAAGGAATCCTTCTGCCTCAGCCTCCAGAGTAGGTGGGATTACAGGCACGTGCCACTACATCTAGCCAGTTTTTGTGTTTTTATTTTTAATTAATTAATTTATTTGTATTTATGTATATGTATATATTTATTGAGACAGTCTCACTTTCTCGCCTTGGTAGAGTGCCATGGCATCATACCTCCTGACCTCAGACTACTGGACTCAAGCTATTCTCTTGTCTCAGCCTTCTGAGTAGCTGGGATTACAGCCACAGGCCACAGCGCCAGACTATTTTTAGAGAGGAGGTCTCACTCTAGCTCAGGCTGATGTGGAATTCCAGAGCCCAAGCTATCTGCCTGCCTAGGCCTTTCAGAGTGCTTGAATTATAGGCATGAACCACCGCGCCCAGCCTTTTATCTTTTTGATATGAAGTCTCAACTGTGTTTGGGGGGTGGGGTGTGTCTACTAAAGATGTTTTAGTTCTCTATTTTTACCATAAAATAAGAATCTTAGGTAATTCACAGACTCATGATCCCATATTATGCTAAATAATTGCCATATAGTACCTCTCAAATATCACCAGCTCTTTTATGATTATGTAATTAAGACAGACAACTTTGGCCATTTACAAATGGAGAAACAAAAACAGCTACAAAAAATACTTATATCCTAAACTGTATAAATGATAACTTCTACATGGTTGTACTGACAACTGAGTTATATACATGCCAATTAAAATGTGGATAAAAAATTCTAAACAAAAGCTAAAATTAATATATTTTGGAATAAATTTCACCCAGCTAGAGTTTTATTTATACATGTTAAAAAATAATAAATGACAAAAATAGTGCATTAATGACTTAATAAATGTGTGCATGGCTATATGAATGACAGATAAATAAAAAAAATACTGAATTAAAGCCACAGAATTTCAGGTCAAATTGGAAAATATAGAGAAATAATTACAATATTCTATTGACTGACTTAACTATAGAAAAGATAGACATATATAAATCTATTTGGATAGAATTAAAAGCATAGTTTATGTCATATTTTAAAATATGGATAAGGATGGACTTCATCACACTAAAACAAAACCAAAAAAAAAAAAGCATTGTTATCTGTCCCAATATTTGCTGACCTGATCAAAAAGGACTTAACTTGAAATTGGAGGAATCAAGTAAAATACCCAGATAAAAATGTAAAGATTGATGTTATGAAGAACATTTCATTATTCATTGATTCAGCACCTAATATAAAAATGGATAATAAAATTGACTTGATGTTTTAACATAGGAATTCCAAGATGTAGTAATATTGTTCTCATGACTATGTTACTTTATGTGAGAAAGGAGCTCTTGTCCAAAATCGCTAACAAGCTATGAGGTGAAGTTTCATTTTATATTAAGGAGATATAATACACTTGTCTGGAATTCTGTTATTCTGGGAATGAAATCTCTGTATGAGATATTCTGGTGAAGAAAAGTAAGAGGGAAATCACCAATACATTTGCATAATAATATTACAAACTAGATGAACAAAAATTTATAATGCAATCCTGATACAGATCAAAAAGCTAATAAAATACTAAAATATGGGAATTGTAAAAAGCAGATTCTTCTGGAATTCTTACCCTACCAAAGCTATATTTAATAAATTGCTCCCATCAAAGATAAATGAAACTATTTGTATCAACTTAGGGTAATTGGAAATGACAAAAATTCTGAAAAGTAATTACTAGATTATTGAAATAACCAAAGTTAAAGAATTCAGTAATACAAATAGAAAACAAAAATGTTGACTATACAACTATTGGTTTAGCACGTTGGTTACTATCTTACAACCAACCTTTCTTTGACAAAAGTGCCAAGAACACATCATGGAAAAAGACAGGCTTTTTTAATAATTGATGTCAGGGAAACTTGGTAACTATCTGCAGAAAAATGAAACTAGAACACTATCTCTCCCCATACATGAACTTCACATCAAATAGATTCAAGACTTGAATCTAAGACCCGAGACAACTAAAAGGAAACATTGGCACAATGCTCTGGGACACTGGTTGGACAAAGACTTTTGTGTATATGAATAAGACTTCAAAAGCAGAGGCAACTGAAGCAAAAGTAGACAACAGGGATGACATCTAGTTCAGATGCTTTTACCAAGTAAAGGAAATAAAATCAACAAAGTAAAGAAACAACCCACAGAATGAGATCAAATATTTGCAAACTCCATCTGACAGGGGGTTAATAACCAGAAAATATAAGGAGCTCAAACAGGCCAACAACAAAAATACCAAAAACCTGATTTTGAAATGGGCAAGAGATGACCACATATTTATGAAAGAAGACATATACATGACCAAGAGGTCATCACTAATGAGCAAAAATGCTCATCACTAATCATCAGAAATGTGCCAAGAAAACCACAATGGGATATGAACTCATGACAATTAAAATGGCTTGTATCCAAAAGGCAGGCATTCATAGATGCTAGTGACAGGTTGAGGAAGGGAAATCTCTGTACACCATTGGTGGAAACGTAAATTAGTAAATCTACTATGGAGATTAATATAGAGTTTCTCAAAAAAAAATGAGAATTACCATATTGTTAAGAAATCCACTATAGGGTACATATTCAAAATAAAGGAAATTGATATATCAAAGGAATATCTGTCCTCATGTTTGGCTATTCACAATAGCCAAAATATGGAATCAACCTAAGTACCCACAAATGGGCCAATGGATAAAGAAATGTGATAGATCTATGCAACGGAGTATTACATAGCCATGTAAAGAATGAAATCCTGCCATTTGCAATAACAGAACAGAAATCTCCAGTTACTGTATGATACAATTAATGTGAGATAAATATGCCTACCTGGAGAAATTGCTATAAGGAAACCTAGCAAAATGCGGGGCCCCATTTTCTCTGCATAAGTAAGTTTGTGTTTACCTTAAGGGTTTCATTTTTCAAATTTTACTTTTATATATACCTAAAAACAGTAAAATATAATTTGAATTATAAAAGGTAGCGGAATTGTGCTATGGAAAGTAGAAGCATATGTAAAGATAGACCTGTCTATGGGTGACTATGAAAACTCTGCCAAATTAATTGACATCTTTAAATACCTGGAAGCTTCTGAATTATGCTTTACTATGCATAGAATGTATATAATATCTGAATTATGGAATACTTATAATGATTAATGATACATCAACATTAAAATAGTAATGATGATTTTTGTACCTTATAGCACAGAAGGCTGTTTACCAAAATCCACTTCCTTTTCTTCTTGCACTACATAACTAGATTGTATTTCCCGATCTCTACTGAAGTTAGCTTCAAACGTATGAATCAACTAGTTTTTAGTGCATAATAAGAAACAATCACAATACTCAGTGACTTCAAATAAAGACGTTTGTTAAATTGATAATTCTTTGGGTTTGCATTTGGGTTGCGCTTACTTGGGCAATTCTAGTCTCAGCTTACCTCCACTAATTGTTTTGAATTATTAGATGCTTATGCAGGAGACAAACCACTCCTTAAAAGCCTCAGCTCATACGAAACATATAGCATTATGATCAAATTTATATATCTAAAACTCTCCAGTAGAACTTTCTGAGATGATGGAAACATTCTATAAAAAATTCTGTTAAATAACGTAGCCAATAGCCATATGTAGTTTTTAAGCACTTAAAATATGGCTAGTATAATCACAACTAAAATTTAACTTTATGTATCTATAATAAATTAAAATACATAGCCGGCTGGGCAAGGTGGCTCACCTGTAATACTAGTACTCTAAGAGGCCAAGGAGGGTAGATTGTTTGAGCTCACAAGTTCAGGACCAGCCTGAGCAAGAGCAAGACCCCTATCTCTAAAAACTAGCCCAGTATTGTGGTGGGTGCCTATAGTCCCAGCTACTTAGGAGGCTGAGGCAAGAGGGTCACTTGAGCTGAAGAATTTGAGGTTGCTGTGATCTATGACACCATGGTACTCTACCAAGGGTGACAAACTGAGCCTCTGTCTCAAAAAAAAAAAATTAAAAATTAAATACATAGCTGCATAACATTCAAACCATTGAATTGGGTAGTGTGTATCTAACCTTAAAGATATGATATACAATAATGTAAAAGTGTTCACAATTATTTCTTTCCCAATAACACGAGGTCTGGCATTATTACTTTTCAGTATTACCATCAAGAGCTGGAATCCACTTCTTGTCCTGTTATATTCAGGCTGGACTTATAACCATGTTTTGTCTAAAAACTGTGTCAGAAGTACCTGTCAGTACCACACTTAGTCTGTCTCTTGGAATTTGCCCATTTTTCAGGTGAACAAAAGCTGCTATTTTGTGCAATGATAAGAGAACACCAAGTTCAGAGTCAGCGTGGTTGTACATCACCAGTCCTAGATATCTGAGAGAGCCCACCAAAATCACCACAGCACCCAGATGAAAGATGAGCAAATTCTTCAGTCCCAATGTGTACCTTGTAATTAAAGCAACATTAGCATGATCAGTGATTTATAACTTATCACTGACACCTCTAATACGACCAGAAAGGAATACTATTTGTATTATTTTGCTACTATCACTATCATGGTTACTTTTAATACTCCTACGATGGCCACACTACTATTACTAATATCACTACTAATAATAATTATAAATAACATTAAATATAGTATATGCATGAAAGAATATATATGTTAGAGTATTATAAATAGTAATATTTGTCCCCTGATCGCTTAAGTTTCAGCTTACAGTTTTCAGAATTTAGTAAATAGCACAATTATTATTCTTTTATATGTGAGGAACTGAGGCACAAAAAATGTAAATAAATTCCCCGGGACCATGAAGATGACACATCAAATTCCTGCTGCATTCTAAACTACCACCGCCTATACTGCCTTTCTCTTAGACAAAGGTTACTGACTATTGTGCTTTCTGTTAAGATTGTCATCGTGATTAAATTTTATTTCTCACTACATGTAGAGCTCTTGGAAAAGTCAGTAGTTCAGGTAATCAATCAAATGATTATCATTATAAACGTAAGTTAATCTACATAAAGTCTATATTAATGTAATGTTCTACTTCATACTCTTTGCTAAAATTGATAAAAATTCCCAGTTTCCAAAGTATATAAGAAGATCAATCATTTCGAAAGTTCTTTTGGAAAAATAAATTATCTATCTTCCCCTCTATCAGAAACACCATAAAATCTAATATTAGCATATGCCACTAACGTGGTAAGAAAATCAAGCAGATAATTATGGACATGACTTTTTAAAATGATTTAAAATACATCTTAAAAAAATAAGAAGTCAATTGCATATTGTATTTTACATAAATGTTTATCATTCCTTAAAAGAGGCATTTTCCTCTGAAATTAGTAGATTTATTTTTGCAAATGCCTATTGTTTTCATCTTCCCAGTGCTGTGTGTTTCGTGGGAACTGTCCCACTTTATGCTTAAAATTATCCACCTGTGGGAACGTGTAGACTCCTTCCTTCACAACTAGCCAAGTGGCAGGCAGGTAATCTTGGCTGGAATTGTTATCACGAGCTGTGCCAAGTTGGCATGAGAGGTAACTGGTGCCTGCAGTGGCTCCATCAGAGAATTTTTGGTTGCCAGTGTCATTGGGAAAATGTCCTCAAGTTGCTGCTTCTTAAATCCCTGAAGATTCCTTTGTTCCTATTTTTCTGGAGGTTTTATTTTTCTTTTTCTGGTGAGCTATGGAGAATCATTCTCACAAATTCTGTCTTCCTCCCTCATTTAGTCAATGTTCGTCTTAAGAGATTTTCAAAAGAGTCATTTAAAGAGACTTTCTCCAACTTGTAATTTTCCTATTGATGAATGTAACTTGAATTATTCAGTGAAAAAAATTAGTAAAATAATCTAATGTAGATAAGGGTATATATATTAGGAGTTAAGAATGTATATGTGACTGTATATATTATACAGTGTTATATACATATATGAGTGTGTATTAATATATACAGTATATATGTAGTATACATATAGTAACTATATGATATTTTATATATATACATATACATATATATATATATTTTATCTATATGATAAACAATTTTTCCTTTCCTAAAAGAAAACATGTGTCTCAGAATTTCCACATCTATTACTGGGTATGATGCTAATATTCTCACACAGTTAACTCTACTCTATTTTTCCTATTTTTTCTGAAACTGGGAAGTTTAACCATCAATAATAAGAAGAGAAAGATGGAAGAAAGAGTTTCTAGGCAGGACTGAAAAATAAAAGAAATATTTTTCACATTTTCTCACAAAATATTGTCTTGCCCTTGTAATTCATTATATTTATTTAAGTTCACTTTAGATTCTACCAATTTTAAAATGTGGTTATTACTCACAATGAATGACTAATTCCCCTTTACTCCCTGTTGACTAATCTTACACCTGAGATGATTTAACGTTCCCTGTGGATCTACACACAGTGAGAGTCCTGGGGACAGGACTTTTGGTATTATAAGTTTCATTGCAATTACATAATTATGACTTAATTTAAAACAAATTAAAGCTTGCTAATTTATTAATAATGATAACATATTTCTAAAAACAATAATGTGATTTAAAGTGCATTAGATTGAATTATTTCAGTTGATGGTGCAAACCAGTATTCTTTCCCAACATGCATAATAATAAGACATTTGCCCAGGCACCAGAGTGTTATATCAGACGGGGTCTTGGCAATAATTATGTAGCATGTTCAAATTATTAATTTGAAGGACTATTTACAATGCTGTAAGGAAGGTTTAGGGCAACTAGCTAATGAAATAACAGGAACTCAATGCTTTAAATAGCTAGCAACTCTTCACCTAGTTCAAAAGGCAATGGGAGAAAAAGCAGTTACCAAAGCCCCAGAAGATAGCAATCTAGGTACTGTCCTGATAAGACTTGCATTCATCCTGTGTGTATTAACAGGGAGGAAGCTTGGGGATATCACACATCAGCATATCATGACCTCATCCACTGCTTGCTCATCTGATGTACTGCTAGTGTTTCCCACTGGTCAAACCAGTTGGAAGAAAGAGGGCAAAGGACTTTGTTTATGTAACTTTAGAAGTCCAACCTCAGCGTATAGACGAGGGTGAAGAAGGGAGAGGTCTGACTACAAAGGAAATAAAAAATCTTTGCAGCAAGCAGCTTATTGGTAGGGGGAACGCAAAGGAAGACAGGAATAGACAAAGCATATGCCCAGGAAAAATCTTAACAAGGCAATTTCATGTTTTCCAGATTACTTTTTATATTGATCTAGGAAGCATTTAGTTTTCTTTAATACATTTATATTGCTCCCTTAACCCGTATTTTATGAAATATTTATTTCAAATACACTTCTTTTTGAAATAGAGTCTTACTCTGTTGCCCTGGGTAGAGTGCTGTGGTGTCACAGCTCACAGCAACCACAAGCTTTTGAGTCTAACTAACCCTCTTGCCTTAGCTTCCTGAGAAGTTGGCACTACAGGAACCCATTACAAGGCCTGACTAGTTTTTCTCTTTTTAGTAGAGATATGATCTCAATCTAGCTGAGGCTGGTCTTGAACTCGTGACGTAAGGCAATCCACCTGCCTTCGTCTTCCAGAGTGCTAGGATCACAGGTGTGAGCCATCATGCCTAGCCTCAAATAAACTTGCTAACTAACATTCTATCCTCTCTTTCCATAAAACTCAAATCTTCAAATAACTTCAATTTCTGATATCATATTTCAAATTATATTTGTTTGTTTGTTTTTAATTTACAACCAACATTTTTACTAATATATAGTGTTTAACATTGAGTCTTTAAGGGGTTTCTAATTCATAAATAAAAACCAGGATATTGATTTAATAAAGTAAATATTAACATAATAAAATATATTTACCATATGAGTATTTTAAAGCTACTTTCTAAATCTTCAAATCAAAAGTAGTTGATTTGGTAATTGCTTTTCCATTTCAAGTTCTAACTTACGAATGACAGGCTACATTATCTTCAGAAAGAAAGACATGTAAATTGTTCTAAAGTGAATTGAACCAAGTGTTTTGAGGAGAAACTATAATCTAAATATGTCATTGATTTGTGTTTGTTGATATACATAATATTTGATCATAGTTAAAAGTTTCAGAGATAAACTGCAATAGCGATTCATTTTTTGAGTAACTGTACATTTTTGTAATGTAATGTGAAAGTATTTGATATAATTTTGCCATAAAGAGTTTTAGAAAAAACAAAAAAGAAACTTAACTGATATGTGTAAACAGCTAAGGTAGGCATTGCATCCAATGTAAACTAAAGGAAAATAATGTACCGTCTCCTAATTAGTATGCCATCACTCCATCCATTAAAAAAATGTGGTTCTGTTTACTATGGTCTTGGAGTAATTAGTTGCAACTACAAAAAAGGAAATATGGCTGAGGAAAAGAAAAAAGAAATTAGGTTTGTTATAATTAAAGAACACAGTCAGTTGCAAGATCATTAGAGCCATGACCAAAATGACATGTCAGAATCTGTCTCTTGAAATTATTGCTGCTGCCTCTGCTGAACTCTCAGCAATGTCAGAGCTCCCAACACTGCAAATACAGGCCACTGGGTACTTGGTGGCAGCACTGTCTCTGTAGTCTAGAGTTCAGATGTTGAATAACTGCTACTGCATTCTTTCAGAATGAATATTCCTATGTTCTTCTTTGTATCACCAGCTTATAGGAGAAGAAGCACCATGCTTATAGGAGTGGGCACTGGTTCTTTAGGGAGGCACTGGGAGGGGGACAATCTCCTGGCTGGCATGTGTTAATGAGATAAAGTCAGTTGCTTGTTAGTAAGCAGGTGTTGAACCTTGAACACATGGGGTTCATCAGGGTGGGAGTTGAGTTTGTGGGGAAAGAGCACATAGCTAGTGATCATTAAGCTTGGAGCCCCTGGATGGGCACCCAACACACCTGTTATATAATGTTTCAATAAAAGGCCATGGCAGAAGTCACTTGGGGCTTCCCTTCACCTATGCGAAGTCCACCTCTTGAAAGCATTGTGCTTCTAATCCGTGTCCCAGCTGGTTCCTGTATGCAGTGATAGGGTGCTAAAGCAGCACCAATGAGGGTGACAGGGTGACGCAGCAGCAGTGATACCAGCTAATATGAAAGATGTTTTTTATAGGCTGGGAGTCAGTTCAGTGCCTCTGTTCCAGGTAAAAGAAAGAATGGCACAGTAAATGCATGCATCGGACAATTTCAAACTCTATATTTGGCAGGGGAACTCCAATAAGGATCGAAAATATTCCCAAACATAGTAGCTTCAAAAAAAATGAAATACCTAGGAATATACCTAATAAAAGAGGTAAAGAAACCCTACAAAGAAAATTATGAAACCCTAGGAAAAGAAATAGCAGAAGAAATTACCAAATGGAAAAACCATGCTCATGGCTGGGAAGAATCAACACTGTGAAAATGTCTATATTACCCAAAGCAACCTACAGATTTAGTTCAATCCCCATTAAAACACCAACATCGTATTTTTGAGATTTGGAAAAAAATAATTCTTCATTTCATATGGGACCAGGAAAAAACCTATATAGCCAAGACAATTTTTAGGAATAAAAACAAAACCGGAGCATCACATGACCAGGCTTTAGGTTATATTACAAGTCCATAGTGATTAAAACAGCATGGTATTGGCACAAAAATAGAGACAATGACATCTGGAACCAAATAGAAAACCAGATGAAACTAACATCTTACAGCCACGTGATCTTTGATAAACCAAACAAGAACATACACTAGGGAAAAGAATCCCTATTCAATAAATGGTGTTTGGAGACCTGGACAACCACATGAAAAAGATTGAAATTGTACCTGTACCACTTACCACTTATTTTTCTTTTTTTCTTTCTTCTTTTTTTTATTAAATCATGACTGTGTATATTAATGCAATCATTGTGTACAGTGATCTGGTTTTATATACAATTTGAAATATTTTCATCAAACTGCTTAACATAGCCTTCATGGCATTTTCTTAGTTATTGTGTTAAGACATATATATTCTACAATTAATGAATTTCACATGCACCCTTGTAAGATGCCGTAGGTGTGGTCCCACCAATTACCCTCCCTCCATGCATCCTCCCCCCTCCCCTCCCAACACTCTCCCCTTTCCCCTTCTTTTTGGGCTATAATTGGTTTCATAGTAGGGCTGAATACATTGAATACTTTTTCTTCCATTCTTGAGATACTTTGCTAAGAATAATATTTTCCAGCTCCATCCATGTAAAATGAAGGAGGTAAAGTCTCCATCTTTCTTTAAGGCTACATAATATTCCATGGTGTACATATACCACAATTTATTGATCCATTCGTGGGTTGATGGGCACTTGGGCTTCTTCCATGACCTAACAATTATGAATTGGGCTGCAATAAACATTCTGATACAAATATCTTTGTTGTAATGCAATTTTTGGTCTTCTGGATATATACCTAGTAGAGGAATTGTAGGATCAAATGATAGGTCTATTTTTAGATCTCTAAGTGTTCTCCAAACATCTTTCCAAAAGGGAGGTATTAGTTTGCATTACCACCAGCAGTGTAGAAGTGTTCCCTTTTCTCCACATCCATGCCAACTTCTCTGGTTTTGGGATTTTATGATGTGGGCTAATCTTACTGGAGTCAGAAGGTATCTCAAAGTAGTTTTGATTTGTATTTCACTGATAATTAAGAATGATGAGCATTTTTTTCATATGTCTGTAGGCTATGCACCTGTCTTCTTCAGAGAAGTTTCTCTTCAAGTCCTTTGCCCACCCTGAGATGGGATCACTTGTTCTTTTCTTGCTAATACGTTTGAGTTTTCTGTGGATTCTGGTTTTTAAACCTTTTCAGAGACATAACCTGCAAATATCTTCTCCCATTCTGAGGGCTGTCTGCTTACTTTACTTACTGTGTTCTTGGATGTGCAGAAGCTTTTTAGTTTGATCCCAGTAGTGTATTTTTGATGTTGCTTCAATTGCCTGGGGGTCCTCCTCATAAAATATTCACCTTAGACAATTTCTTCAAAAGTTTTCCCTGCACATTCTTCTAGTATTTTTATAGCTTCATGTCTTAAGTTTAAATCTTTAATCCAGTGAGAGTCTATCTTAGTTAATGGTAAGAGGTGTGGGTCTAGTTTCAGTCTTCTACAGGCCACCAGCCAGTTCACCCAGCACCATTTGTTAAATAGGGAATAATTTCCCCACTCAGTGTTTTTAAATGGCTTGTCGAAGATCAAATATGGGTAGCTGGGTTCATCTCTTGGTTCTCTATTCTGTTCCATACATCTACCTCTCTGTTTTTATGCCAGTACCATGCTGTTTTGATCACTATCGATTTATAGTATAGTCTGAGGTCTGGTAGCATAATTCC
>CAUYQV010003041.1:0-11696 GCA_963574575.1 Galagoides demidoff
TTTTTTGAGACAGAGCCTCAAGCTATCCCCCTGGGTAGAGTGCCATGGCATCACAGCTCATAGCAACCTCCAACTCCTGGGCTCAAGCGAGTCTCCTGCCTCCGCCTCCCAAGTGGCTGGGACCACAGGTGCCCGCCACAACGCCCAGCCATTTTTTTTTGGTTGCAGCCATCATTGTTGTTTGGCGGGCCTGGGCTGGGGATTCGAACCCGCCACCTTACGTATACGTGGCTGGCACCTTAGCCAATTGAGCCATAGGCGCCAAGCCCTTTCTGTAAAATTTACAGGGTAATTCTTTTGTCATCCTTCCTTTAGAACTAAAGAGATTCAGTTATGAGAGCAAAAAAGGGAGTATAATTTCTGAAATGTCTTAAGAGGTCCCTTAAAGGTCTGATTTAAGTTTAAGGACACTCTCTTTTGAATCCAAACACCTTAGACTGGAAGGATCAGACCATATAGTTGAAGTGACTAATTTTGTAGAGGAGGAAGACTAAGGCCATGATGGGAGCCTGGTCTCCTGACCTTTGGGTTGAAGGTGACAGCCCTACCTGCCCACAAGCTGTTTTGTAGGGGATTCTGACAGAGTTAGGACATAGGGCCAGGGGCTAACCTTGTGATTCAGAGACCCTTAGTGAGGTTCCCTGAACCCTCAAGCTTATGAAAAGCAGCAACTACCACCACCTCTGGTGGGCAAGCCCAAACAAGAGCAGGGAGGCAGAGCTCCAGGCTGTGAGCCACTAGGGTGAGACAAGGCCCAGTTTTGCAAATGTGGGCCAGATAGCCTAGTCAGATTTTGGATCCTGTCCACCAAGATTCTCTTAAGTTCTCCCAGAGTGTCTGCTTTGGTCCAGCACGTGGTGATTGCAGACTAATGTGATGCATGAGTAGATTTTAGGTGTCATTAGCACATTGAATTAACTTGGAAAGAGCCTAGAGTAAGTACTGAAGTGACAACATGAGTTGATTTTTAAAATACGCCGTATATACCCATACATGTGGATGTACGGACATGTGCATAAGGACGACACGGGCTGTCGCAAAGAGCCTACCGCGCTCCTTTACGGCTGCCAGGCTTTGCGGCCGCCCTGACCGTGCTCTCTCCGCAGAACTACATCACCATGGACGAGCTTCGCCGGGAGCTGCCCCCCGACCAGGCCGAGTACTGCATCGCGCGAATGGCCCCCTACACCGGCCCCGACGCCGTGCCCGGTGCTCTGGACTACATGTCCTTCTCCACGGCGCTGTACGGCGAGAGTGACCTCTAGCCCGCCTTGCCCGGCCGCCCTCGCCCCTGTATGCCGCGCCCCGCCTTGCACCCTCCACTGTCCCCAGTCTCCTGCCTGGGTTTGGTTTCAGCTCTCAGCCTCCGCAGGGCGAGCTGAGCCCACGTGGCATCGAGCCTCCCTGCCCGCGAAGTGACAGTTTACAAAATTATTTTCTGCAAAAAAGAAAAAAAAAAGTTACGTTAAAAACCAAAAACTACATATTTTATTATAGAAAAAGTATTTTTTTCTCCACCAGACTTAAATGGAAAAGAGGAAAAATTAACTGTTTGCACCAAAATGTCTTGTTTTGTTGTGACATAGTAAAATAAGCAAGCACAAAGTTATATTCCATTTCTTTTACTGATTTTTTTTTTTCTATCCGTTCCATCTGCTGTATTCATTTCTCCAGTTTCATGTCCACATTGGTGTGGGAGTCAGGGTAGAGGGTACTCTTGTCAAAAGGCACATTGGTGCATGTGTGTTTGCTAGCTCACTTGTCCATAAAAATATTTTATGATATTAAAGAAAATCTTTTGAAATGGCTCTTTTTTAAGGAAGAGAATTCATGTGACTTTTCATTTTTAAGTCTTTCGGAGGTATGACTAACCTCTGTCAGCACATACTTTTACAAAATTAGTACTGCCTATTAAAAATAGGGACGACTTGGAGAGTATGGACAACTTGGATATTGCTTGCACAGACGCTATTAAAACAACAATGCTGGCATGACAGCTCTTTGCTCCTTGTTTGCTGTTTTCTGGAAGTTTGTGGGGTAAAGGTGGGTACCTGTACCTACCCCTAATGCGTTTTTGACCCTGCTATGTGTTCAGTCTTCTTTATTTTAGAAAGGAAAAGGTGGTTTCCTCACAGCTTTCCTGTGCATTGGACCTAAGGTCACGAGTATATAATGGACTTTGGGTGGATATGCCCTATATTCCTGTTTTCCACAGCATCAAGCAGCTCTGTGACATCTGTATGTCCCCACCTCCTTTTATTTTTGCTGTAGGGAACAGCTTGAGTTGAGTCATCTCACTCCTTGCTACTCAAAATGTCCCACAGAGAGCAGCTGTCCAACATCACCTGGGAGCATGTTGGCAATGCAGAATCTCAGATCCTATCCCAGAATACTGAATCAGAATCCTCCTTTTAATAAGATCCCCAGGTGATGTGTGGGCCCTGCTCTAGCACCTCTCCTTTTTCACTTCACCTGTCTCCTTGCAACTCTCTTCTATTCAAATTGCAGGGCGATAAAAACTATTAATAGTACCGTGAGTCACAGAAGTATAAGTTAGCAACGAAGTCAAAGACCTGTGTTCAAGTTACGGCTGTGTTTAGGAGTTAATATAGTCTGGAATAGTGGTTATGGGGAGTGGAATCAGACTGCCAGAGTTCAAATCCATGACTACCCTTTCCAAAATGGGAAAAGTGTATGCTAAAGTTCCCTGATCTATTAAATGGGGGAAGTAGTGCTATTGTAGAGTCAATACTGTGACATAGAGCTCGTAGTGCATTAGTACATATAAACATAGCTGGGAGTAATCTTAAATTTCAAGGCACTCAAGTGTGATTTGGTTCAGGGATTTCTTTCTTTCTTTTTTTTTTTTTTTTAATAATATCTTCATTTTTATTCTTAGGACTGTTTATTTAAATATTCTCTCTCTCTCTCTCTCTTTTTTTTTTTTTTTGCAGTTTTGGCCGAGGCTGGGCTGGAACCCACCACCCCCAGTATATGGGGCCAGCACCCTATTCCTTGAGCCACAGGCACTGCCCTGGTTGAGGGATTTCTTAAAAATAGAATGCTTAACATGAATTATGTCCCTGCATTTAAGGAGAGTAAGACTAAATTAGAATTAATTGGGCTGGGACCAGAAGCAACAGCTTCATTGTGAGGACCTCTTGTCTAGGTATTTGTTCAGTGAGTTTCTGGATACCTGTAGCCATGGGAAGAGGGCACAGACGCAAGGGCTGCTGGGGGGAAAGGCTAAGTGTGTGGTGTTTACTTTTGGAAATGTCCCTGTGGATTCTTCCACTGGCTGGTAAAAAGTTCAATAAATTCTCAGTGTGGGGCTGCTGTGGCAGAATCTTTGTGGGACAAACCATGGAACAAGGCCCAAGGTTGGTCTCCAGAAAGTCACAGTCTTTTGAGAGAGGCTAACACACTTGTAGCTGTTTACCTGGAAGTCTAACCCAGGGTGCAAGCACTTTAATGCCTCAATTTCCAGAGGTCTAATCAATCAGCTTCTGGATCAACACTCAAGTTTGGAAAGATGTGTAAGTCATTTGAACAAAATTATTCCATATGAACTAAATTATTCCATAAATTAATTTTCAGTCTGTTAAAAGGGTAAGATTTTAAAAATCTAAGTTCTTAAGCTTTTAAGATGATCATATAGGCTCGGTGCTCTTAGCACAGTGGTCACAGTACTAGGCACATACCCAGGCTGGCAGGTTTGAACCTGGCCCTGGCCAGGTAAACAACAATGACAACTGCAACACAAAAAATAGCTGAGTGTTGTGGCGGGTACCTGTAGCCCCAGCTACTTGGGAGGCTGTGTTAAGAGAATCGCTTAAGCCCAAGAGTTTGAGGTTGCTGTGAGCTGTGCCGCTATGGCACTTTACTGAGGGCGACATGATAAAACTCTGTCTCAAAAAAAAGATCGTCATACACATCTTGTTATACTGATAATGTAATCTCTTCTGTAAGGATAAAAATACTCTTGCTTCTCCAGTATTCATTCATACATTTAACAGATTAAATACCCCCAATTAGCCCTGTTTACAAACTTCATTAAGTTCCTTTAAACATTTTAAACCATACTTAATCAAATTCCTGACCAGGCATGTGTAAATCCACATAGCAAAGTCTTGCTCAGCACAAGATAGTAGGAGATATTATAAATGTAGTAAATCAAGTTCCTCCGAGCAGCCAGTGCCGTTTGCTAACAGTTCCCTTACACTCCAAAATTAAAATCACATTTCTCAATTACACATTGCAGAGTAAAACTACAAAGCTATATAAAACTTTGGGATAGGTGATCAGGAAAAGACCCCACAAAACTTAGACCCCAGATTCTCTTATATGTGCAAGCACTTTAATCTGCAGTGTCATGATGGGTACAAAACTGCTGAATATCACTAATGTATTAGCACCAAGAGTTTGATTCACTTCATCTTAATTTTTTTTTTTTTATAGAGACAGAGTCTCACTTTATCGCCCTTGGTAGAGTGCCGTGGCATCACACAGCTCACAGCAACCTCCAACTCCTGGGCTTAGGCAATTCTCTTGCCTCAGCCTCCCGAGTAGCTGGGACTACAGGTGCCTGCCACACCTGGCTATTTTTTTGTTGCAGTTTGGCCAGGGCCAGGTTTGAACCCGCCACCCTCAGTATATGGGGCCTGCACCCTACCCACTAAGCCACAGGTGCTTCCCCATCTTAATTTACTTTTAAGTAGATTTAAAGTCGCTTAGTACTCGTTGCTGGGTTTTTTTGGGGGGGAGGGGCAAAGGTTCAGAGTTACTGTGATATGTCACTTGGAGATTCTGAACCATGTCACATGATAAGGTGTGATTCCATGCAAGGTGCAGGTGGTCTCTAAAAGATACTGCTCTGGCGGTGGGATCGCCATGCCTTTCACCTGGCATTTGTTTTGCAACCCATTGCACCATTTGCCCCTGGGGCATCCACTGAATTTCACCTTTGCCCAGTTTTCACTGTAAGCAATTCCAGTGAAGATGGAATCCTCCACTCTTAACTCAGGTGGCAATTAACTGTTCCTGCACCAGTGGGATAAATTCACTGCATCTCTTTCCTGCTCGCGTGGACGATGCATTTCTTTTGTGTTTTTACCCTCCTCTGCCCATACCTCTTCTGTTTTTATTAAATTGTAGCTGTGTACATTAAGGCAATCATGAGGTACAGTGTGCTGGTTTTATATATAATTTGAAATATTTTCACCAAACCCATACCTCTTTAGGAACACTGTTGGCAGCCTCCTGGAGGCCAATCATGAAAACAGCTCTTCTCTCTGGCCTGGCAATCCCCTAACAAGATCCTCACGACCATTCTGAGCACCAAACCTGTCACAGGAGTGTGAGGTAGCTGCTCTTTCTTCCATCAGTGAACCCACTCAGAGCTGTGCCTTGGACCCGGGGTCAACGCCCAAAAAGTACAGTCACCTGGCTAAGTTAGCAGGACAGAGAACAGATCAGATCTTCTGAAGTGGTGAGGAGAGATTGGAGGCTTTGCCAGTTCTTTGGCCTAGGCCAGGCCCCTTGGTGCCTCCACAGGTGGCTGGAGCAGTGTGGAGCGCTTCTGGGTCTGTGGCTCCAAAACACTGTGACACAAACATGGCTTAGACTGGGCATTGCCTTCGTCACCAAGGGAAGAAATAGGACCTCGTTCTTTCTTTTTTTTTTTTTTTTTTAAGACAGAGTCTCACTATGTTACCCCCAGGAGAGTGCCATGGCATCACAGCTCACAGCAACCTCAAACCCTTGGGCCTAAGCAATTCTCTTCCCTCAACCTCCCAAGTAGCTGGGACTACAGGCACCCATCACAATCCTGGCTAGAAATACAACCTCTTGGCTTGGCACCCATAGCTCAGTGGCTAGGGCACCAGGCACATACACCAGAGCTGGCGGGTTTAAATCCAGCCCAGGCCTGCCAAACAACAATGACAATTACAACCAAAAACTAGTCAGGCATTGTTGTGGGCGCCTATAATCCCACGCAATTGGGAGGCTGAGGCAAGAAAATCACTTAAGCCCAAGAGTTTGAGGTTGCTGTGAGCTGTGATACTACAGCACTCTACCTAGGGTGACATAGTGAGACACTGTCTCAAAAAAAATTTTTAAAAAGGAAAAAAAAAGAAATATGACCTCTTTCAACTTTAGTGCCTAGCAAGAATGTGGGCTTAAGTCCACCTGCCACTTGCCAGCTACGTTACCTTCAACAAATGACCTTCTCAAATGGGTTGATTACGCTACTTTCCTTTTCTCCCTGACAATATAGTTGGCTTTTTTTTTTTTTTTGAGACAGCATCTTGTTTGGTCACCCTTGGCAGAGTGCCATAGCATCATAGCTCACAGCAACCTCAAACTCTTGGGCTCAAGTGATTCTCTTGCTTCAGCCTCAATGCTGGGCTATTTTTTTTTTTTTAAGAGATAGGGTCTTGCCCTTGCTCAGGCTGATCTCAAGCTATCCACCCACCTCAGCCTCCCAGAGTGCTAGGATTAAAGGCGTGAGCCACTGTGCCTGGTCATAATAGGCTTTTAGTAAGTGGCAGTGAGTATTGCTGCAACTTTTAAAAAATCAACTGCTGGGGCTCGGCGCCTGTGGCTCAATTGGCTAAGGCGCCAGCCATATAAACTTAAGGTGGTAGGTTCGAATCCCCAGCCCGGGCCCGCCAAACAACAATGACGGCTGCAACCAAAAAATGGCCAGGCGTTGTGGCGGGCGCCTGTGGTCCCAGCTACTTGGGAGGCAGAGGCAGGAGACTTGCTTGAGCCCAGGAGTTGGAGGTTGCTATGAGCTGTGATGCCATGGCACTCTACCCAGGGGGGATAGCTTGAGGCTCCGTCTCAAGAAAAAAGATTAATAAAATTGATAAACCCTTTGGCTAGCCCAACCAGAAACAACCCAGATGTCCACTGATGGGTGAATGTGTGAATCAAATGTGGTATGTACATACTATAGAATATTATTCAGTCTCAACACGGAAGGTAATTCTGACACCTGCCACATCATGGCTGAGCCTGGAGGACACTGTGCCAAATGAAATGGGCTAGACTCAAAAGGACAAATATTGGATTTGGACACCACTTATAGGAGGTGTCTGGAATAGTCAGATTCCTAGAGAGAGAAAGTAGAATGGTGGTTAGCAGGGGCCTGAGGGGAGGAAAGAAGGGGGAGTTATGGTTATGTGAATATGAATTTCAGTTTGGGGTGAAGAAGTTCTAGAGACAGGTGGTGGTGATGTTTTCATTGCAGCATGAATATACGAATACCATTGAACTATATACGCTTAGAAATAGTTAAAATGGTAAATTTTATATTATGTGTTTTTACCATAGTAAAAAACTTGATCAGTATTTTGTAAATCTGAAAGAAGTTATGGAGGCTATAATCCATCTGGTGTTGACAGATTTGATGTTTAAGAAATAAAGCTGAGGGTGTGGCACCTGTGACTCAAAGGAGTACAGCGCCGGCCCCATACACCAGAGGTGGTGGGTTCAAACCCAGCCCCAGCCAAAAAAAAAAAAAAAAAAAAAAAAGAAAGAAAGAAAGCTTAGGGAAAAGAAGAAGTAAAGTTCAGCTTGGGTGCGGTGGCTAATACCTGTAATCCTAGCACTCTGGGAGGCAGGAGTGGGAGGATCCCGTGAGCTCAGGAGTTCGAGACCAGCCCGAGCAAGAGTGAGACCCCCATCTCTACTAAAAACAAAAAAACTAGCTGAGCATTATGGTGGGCTCCTGTAGTCCTAGATACTTGGAAGGCTGAGGCAGGAGGATCTCTTGAGTCCAAGAGTTGAGGTTGCTGTGAGCTAGGCTGAGGCCTCGATACTCTAGCCTAGGAAAACAGTGAGACTCTATCTCAAAATAAATAAATAAATAAATAAATAAATAAAGCTTGTTTACCCTCATTTGTATAAAATATGCAATTGGGGGTGAACTGGAACCTGCTTAATTAATCCTCCTATCTTGTCTCCTGCAGCAGCCACCTGTCATATAGCATCTTTATTCCTAAGGAAATGCAAACGCTATTAAAATGGAAAGCTCCGTGAGCCGCGAGTCAGGAGCGTGAGTTCTGGTTCCAGTTCTGTCTCGATAGACTCTCTCTCTTCAACTGGCTGGGCCTCAGCTTCACCCAGAGAGGTGTGGCTCAGTGAGCAGAGAGCCCTTTCCCAGTGCCTCTCGGCCAGGGTGAGGGCTGCCACCGTCATGGGGGATACACAATACGCATTGTGCTAGCAGCTCTTTGTTTTGCTAGTTTACTGTTGCAGGCCAAGCGTCCAGACGCAGAATAAAGGAATGTGGGCAGGCGGCGTCGAGCAGCTCGGGCCAGGCCAGGAGCTTGGGGATTTTCAGTCTCCATCATTGATTTCTACGTAGGCTTTGGAGATTATCTGAATGTGAGAGGGCAGGTGATATTACCTATTAAAGTCTTTTGTACTGTTTCTTCCCTCTAACAGAGCTGATCACACCTACAAAATAATATAGAACAGGCCAAGTGTGATGGCTCCTGCTTGTAATCCCAGCATTTTGGGAGGGGCCTACGCAGAAGGAACATTTGAGCTTAGGAGTCTGAGACCAGCCTGGGCAACAAAATGATACCTTATCTTTACAAAATATAAAAAAGTAAGCCAGGCCTGGTCGCCTAAGCCTGTAATCCCAGCTGCTCAAGAGGTTGAGCCAAGATTGAGTGTGGGAGTTGGAGGTTGCAATGAGCTATGATCACACCCTGACCTTCAGTCTAGGTGATAGAGGGAGACCCTGCCTCACAAAAAAATAAATAAATAAAAATAAAATAATATAGCACAGATGATAATAAGACAGGAGGTTTGCAAAGAAATTGATGAGTTTGGTTTAATTTGTGTTGAGTTTGCAAAGAGGGGGTATAGCCACGTTGCAGGGTCCACTGTGGAGCTGGAGACACGTGGGTAGAGGAGAGTGTAACAGTGAAGTTAAAGGCTCACACCCGTAATCCCAGCACTCTGGGAGGCCGAGGCGAGTGGATTGCTTGAGCTCAGGAGTTCAAGACCAGCCTGAGCAAGAGCGAGACCCCATCTCTACCAAAAATAGAAAAATTAGCCAGGCATCATGTCAGGCTCCTGTCGTTCCAGCTACTTGGAAGGCTGAGGCAAGAGGATCACGTGAGCCCAGGAGTTTGAGGTGGCTGTGAGCTGTGACGCCACAGCACTCAGCCCATGGTGACGGAGTGAGACTCTGTCTCCAAAAAAAAGTTATCAAAGGTGACTGTTAAAACCAGAAGAATGGCTTCTATCTGTTCTATCGTCAGTGCCTTTGGAAAGATAACCACAGGAGACAGAGTAGAGGGCCAAGACCGAAAGCTAGTGTCTTTGGGCTAACTAGAAGCTCCCAATTTGATGTCTGGAAGCCCAACCTTTTTCCCAGTAACAATAATATCATATCAATGACAACAACAAAGCCAGGACAGAAATACAGAAAAGAGACATATACCATGCTCCCTTCTGTCCACAGGAGACCTAACTGCCTTCTAGGGCCCCAGGAACTTCTGCTATTTAGATCACGAAGTTCAAAGGGGCCATTTTCCTGGCCTCTATGTGTCAGGGCTGTGGTATATGAAAACTGTTCTTCCAGGAAGTGTTCTCAACTTCCCACCTGAGCCCATCTTCCTGTCTGTCTAGAGTTGGTTTCTACCACATCTGCTTTGCCTTTGACTTCAAATCTTGTTTAAATTAAAATGACTATACTGCCAGTTGTACAGTAAGAGGTTAAAATTTACCCATGGGATTTTAAGAGGTCTTTATACATCTCTTCTTGCCGTCAGGAAGGTTCCCCACAGCATATCCTGTTTCTTTCATTTGAGCAGAGTCTGAGTCAAAGTTGCAGCACTCAGGCTCAGAGGGCTCCTCTTGGTTCACTCTTAACAAAAGGAAAAGGGGAGCATGGAGCTGGCCTGCTTCACAAGCAACTGTGAAAGACCTTTAGATGTCAAGAACGAGGAAGTCCAGGAGAACTCTGCTAAGGTACAATTAGTGGTAAATTGCTCCCCCCCCCCAATCATGTAATTTGTAGTTCCCAGCTGGCTAAGGACAATGATCCCACCAAGTTCTTTGTTCATTAGAACATAGTTTCAAGCTGAGATCTCTGCAGGTGGGCTGTTTAGTTTCAATTCCAACCCTACCTCATACTCTGGAACTTTCGGCAATGTTTTTGACCCACTCTTTGTCTCACTCAGCTTCTCCTTCCCAGAAAAGGACATAATCCACGTTGTAGAGTTGTCTGGAGCTGGAACTGCTAACCATGATTACCAAAAATTTTAACATTACACACATTGCCAAGGACTTAATGTTAATTTGCATGATGGAAACGGAATGATCTATGAGAGAGTAAATGTTCGTTCATGGAGCCAAGAATTTCTCCTTTGCTGTTTTTTCTCAGCTTTAAAATGAGAGAAAAACCAAATACAACAAAAAAAATGATACAAATGTTTTTGGTCACTTGGAAAAGTAATCATTTTAAAAACAATAGCTTTATCACCCAGAATCTCGTAACTGTTGGGTGTGGTGGCTCACGCCTGTAATCCTAGCACTCTGGGAGGCTGAGGTGGGTGGATTGTTGAGCTCAGGAGGTCAAGACTAGCCTGAGCAAGAGCGAGACCCCATCTCTACTAAAAATAGCTGGGTGTTGTGGCAGGCACCTGTAGTCCCAGCTACTTGGCAGGCTGAGGCAAGAGGTTCTCTTAAGCCAAACAGTTTGAAGTTGCTGTGAACTGTGCTGTCACAATACTCTACCCAGACTGTCTTCCAAGAAAAGAAAAAAAAAAAAAGAAGCTCACACCTAGTAAAACTGCTAAAAACCAAAGATAAGGAGATACTTTTTTTCATATTAAAATTGGAAAAAATAAATTATTATAAAGGGAAATTACAAACATATTTCACTTATAAATGAGGATGTATTAACAAATTGAATTAAAAATTAATGTTTAAGTAATGTACTTTGGTCAAAATTAAATCCAATTTATGTGAGAATTAGTCACTAGGAAATACATTTTTTAATCAGCTACAAATAAAAGACAGATCATGTGTCTTTTTATTTTCTTTGTGACAGTCTTACTATGTCACCCTCTGTAGAGTACTGTCGCATCACAGCTCACAGCAACCTCAAACTCTTGGGCTAAAGTAATTCTCTTGCCTCAGCCTCCCAGTAGCTGGGATTACAGGTGCCTGCCACAACACCTGGCTATTTTTTTGTTATTGTTGTCATTGTTTAGCAGGCTCGGGGCCAGGTTCAAACCCACCAGCCCCAAGGCATGTGGCTGGCGCCCTAATCACTGTGTGGGTGCCGAACCAGATCACGTGTCTTCAAAGAAGTATAGTAAGGCAAGTTTATCTGCAAAAATTCTATAGCAAAGGGCGGCACCTGTGGCTCAAGGAGTGGGGCACCAGCCTCATATACCGGAGGTGGCGGGTTCAAACCCAGCCCCAGCCAAAAACTGCAAAAAAAAAAAAAAAATTCTATAGTGAATATCATACTTAATGGTAACATATTAAATGAGTTTTCCCTGAATTAGGGAATATTACAAGGCCTATCACCGTTTCTATTTAACTCTGTATGAAAACTCTAAGCTAATTCAGTGGGAGGGGAGGAAGAAAAAAGGAAAAGAAAAAAGAAACATGGGAGTGACAAGGAAGAAATAAAATGATCTTTTTTCGCAGACAACCTAGAA